>JAOXOE010038838.1:0-41345 GCA_028565055.1 Phoeniculus purpureus | reverse complement strand
AGCAGTTAGATACTAGGACAAAGGTTGGACTCGATGACCCTGGAGGTCCTTTCCAGCCATGATGATTCTGTGATTCTTATAAGGCACATGTAGAAAGGCAGAACTGTTGGCACTGTTTTCCATACGCAGACCTCTGTGTTAAGACGATCTTACATTACTGATGTCTGTCCCATGCATCCCTCATTTTCCCCTTCTCAGTTGACCTATAGTCCCCTGGTGCATTCATAGCTCCTAGCACTATTTGATAGCTACAAGGGCTTGGGCACATCATTAAAGTCATGTGGAAGCTAAGGAACAGGTGCCCAGTTTGAGGACTGGTAGCCATCAAGCAGTACACGGTACGTGTTTTCTGGGGCTTCCAGCCTGGCTGTCCAGCCTTTGTTGTACAAGTGCAAGGGAGCTGTGGTGGCCATGGGCCAAAGTGCAGATGCTTGCACAGGCAGGAGACCTCTATGTTCAGTGTGTGAGAGAAATAAGTGTGCTGCATTCTGTTAGCTACGAGTTCCAGCAGAGCAAAACATCTTCCCACCCTTCTGAGGTGGCTGCTGGAGTTCGTTTGTGTTATTTATCTGCTTGCCTTCTGCCCTCTGCTTTCTGCTTTCCCCTTCACTGTGCCATGTGCTTCCTGGCTTCTTTTTCCTTTCACCTTGGTTTCCCATTTCTCTCATCTGTTTCTCTTGGGGAGCCCTGACAGTCGTCCTTTCCATTCCTCCCTTTGCAAAACCAAGTCATCTGCTTTACTCTTTTACCAGCCCCTGTGAGGAAATTCTTTCCTGGGTCCCTGCAAGTGTCTCGTGTGCTCCTGCGTTTCTGAGAGCGGCTGTAAAAGGGTTTGGGAAAGACTATTCCTGTTTCTTGACCTGAACTGCAAAAGGTGTTGAAGGAGGAGCGAGTTTACCTGGTGGAGACTGCGTGAGGGAGGTGGCTGCATGTGCAGGAATTCTGTTTTGCCTTACACAAGTTGAGAGCAGCAAGTGCCCACGCAGCCTCAAACCTGGCGTGATGTTTGGCCATCAGACACTTCATTAGTTCTTCAAAAAGTTTAACATGCTTTTGTTCCTCATCTCCACGTGTCACTGCTTTAATTTGCTGAGCCAAGTTTGTCTTTAGGATGTCTTCAGAGCTTTTTCAAGCCTGGACAGAACTTGGACTTACATGTCTTTCTTCCTTTGTTCACTTTCTAATTTTAGCTTTTATTTTACTGCTCAACCTTTAAAAATTTATTTGATTTCGTTTTATTTTTCAGACACCTCTTATTGAGCCTCACATTCCACATCGTCCTACTAAAACCATTAAACAGGTAACAGGACATAGGTGTGCTGTAGACCAGGCTACTAGACAAGCAGAAATGGCTTCTGCTGTGGTGTGTATCAGCTGAACTGATGCTTTTCCCTGATACGAGGAGCATGTGAGACGTAACGTCCCAAATACGTACTACATTGCTCTGCAAAAGTTAGCCTGTATGCAAGGACCTTTCCTTTAGGGGAGAGATGTCTTGTGATTTCTTCAGATGGTGGTACAGAGATTGCAGAAAGTCTAAAATCCTTGTGTCCTGATCCCTTTTTTCTTTTCCTTCACAATCACCAAGGTTCCTTCAGAAAAGATCCTCAGAGCTGAAAAGATTTTACGGAATACAATCCTGTCCCGAGCCCCTCACATGATACGAGACCGTAAATACCATCTGAAGACTTACAGGTGTGTGAAGTGGTTGTGTGGAGGTCTCTGAATCTTCTGATTTGTGATTTAAGCCTTTCCAGACCTGCATGTCTCAACAGGTGTGACATTAATGCTGTGCTGCTCTTTGAGTCTGCACGTTGCGCGGGTTTTAATGGGACTGGTAAGTCTTTTTTGAAGTAATCTGGCTGGAAATCGTGTCCATGACTGTGGGCAGAGTATCCACATGCAAAAACTCTTCCAAAGCTAAGTGCACAGTTAGCTGGAATATGCTGCGGAGTACCAAGTTTAAATGTAGGTTTACCAGTAAGAGATAACAGGCAAGTTCATTGCTGCATTACAGTACTGGTTGCTGCAGCTGTGTCGGTGCAAAAACTCACATGGTGAGAAACATTCCTGACATTCCTTTCTGCTCTACTTATTTCCTTCTTTTCAGGGCATTGTCAGGCTTGCTTACCTTCCTGCTGGTGGCAGCACTGTCTTGCTGAAGTGGGATTGCTGGCGCTTGTAGAATTGGACTCTGACTCCAAGGAGTCAGGGTTTACCTTCTGTTGGCTGAAGAAATAACGCACTCGTTTTACTGCCTAATGTTAAATCAAATACCTAATGCATTATTCAGAGAGGGTTTAGATTAAAATTGGCTCAACATTGCCGAGTGTGCTTCTAAATAGTAAATCAATATGTTGCTGATCCGCTTTGAGATGTGTGTTGGTTTTCTGTGCTTCAGCCTCAAAGGTGTTCACTGTAATGTAAGTTACTTTGAGCCTTTGAGCTGGTCTGAGAATACGTCACAGTGTTCTAGAAGAGCAAAAGCACGTGTGGGTAAAAGTGGGCAACACATAGAATCATTAGGGATTGGAAGGGACCCCGAAAGATCGTCTAGTCCAGTCCCCCTGCCACAGCAGGGTCTTACCTGTAAGATCAAACAGTGCCAAAACCTGTTATATCCTTGGGATTTTAAGTATAGAGTGCCAACATATCCAGGTGAGGGAAAGTTGTGTCATCAAACTGGGATTTCAGTCCCATGAAGAAGAAAAGCAGTATTGAAGATAAATGTCAGCAGTTTCCTTGTTCTGTGGAAGCGACGCATGAAGTGTGCAGCTGGGGGACCCTGTCTAGAAGGAGTCGTCAGCTTTCTCTCTGTTCTGCATTTGGTCAGTTAGAGATTTGTGAGTTTTTGCTTATTTATGTCTGTTTATTTAGCGGCTGTTTGGGCATGCTCCAGGACTTGTCAGCCTCTAGGTCAGTCAGGAGCTGTGAGGTGACCAGTACCTAGCATGAGAGCACCTTAGAAGTACCCTACAGACATACAAAGCCCTGTTCCCAAATACAGTGTGGCCAGAGTTCGGTTGCAAGTCGAGGAACACCTGTGAAACACTCACTCCCCCTGTGGGTGGTGGTCTCGCTGCCAAAGCTTTTACAGGGTTATGTGGTTGTTTTCATGCAGGACTCTGCAAAGCGTGAGGCTTTTGCTATCCTGTGGTGTGCAGCTAAGCTTTCCTTTGAAGTCTGTGGAGGGTGCCCTTGCGCTGGTGAAACAGGTTTTCATGTCAGGTGGCACAGGGTCACTCTGATTCTCTGAGCTTTGCATTCCCCAAAGCATTTGTTCTGCCACGGTGATCCTCTGAAAGCTGGGCACCTTCACTGGTATTTCCAGTGCGTACAGGTAGACAGTGACATTGGCTTTTCTGCCTAAGCTTACACACAGGTTTATGGTACCTCTACTTTTGGCAAGTCTCTCTCTTGGCTGCCTGCCTTTTAATGTCTATCTCATTTGTCCTTCAGGCAATGCTGTGTGGGGACAGAACTAGTGGACTGGATGATGCAGCAAAGCCCTTGTGTCCACACACGGACCCAGGCTGTCGGCATGTGGCAAGTATTGCTAGAAGAAGGTGTTCTTAACCACGGTAAGAGAAAGAGTAGAGTGTGCAATATGTAACACTAAATCTCTTTCATAAAAAAAAGAGAAGGCTCGTGAGCCCAAAAGAAACGCTGTAGAGCAGCTTGTGCATTCAAAAATGCAGCACACAGGCAGTGTCATGTGAGTCCTGCTACCGACGCACACTCTTAATGTGAGAGTGCTGGAAAGTACATGAACAATCAGTAATGGAAGAACGTAAAAGTTTGTACTGCAGTAGGAGTCCACTGACTGGTCTTAGATTGCAAGAGCCAGTTGGCCAATACTCAGGCCAAACCCAAGAAATGTACTGGCCGTACACAAACTGGTCTTTCAGAGTGATTGTGAACACTTGTGTTTTCTAAGACCATACATTTGGAATGATTATCAGTGGGTTTGGAATGGTTTCCGAACTCAGTGCTCCAAATAGTCCAGAGATCTGGGATTTTCTTGTTAGCTTTCTGACTTTATTGTGCAGTGACTTTCAGATTCCATTTGGCAGGATTCTCCTGGTAACAGGATGTTACAGCCCTCAACGTGGTAGCTTTTTGAAGCAGTATTCATATTTGGAGCTTTGCATGCACAGACTTAAGTTCAGAATAGCAGCCCTATCACAGCACACTTCCATTTATCCTCTCTTGTGCTTCTCATATCCAGGGAGAAATTTCCACACGGAGAAGACTGATTGATTCCATTTCTTTCTTTCTCTAAAGGCTCTAGCTTTAATTGCTGCCAAATATTACCTTGAACTCCCAGGGGCAAGCTGTTACCAGCTGCATCACAGCATCCAGCTCAAAACACCACTCTGACTTGCTTAGAAGACCTTGTCCTTCACCACATCAGTTCTTCTTTAGAAGTTTTCTCTTCATAGTATTCCCATTGAGTTCTTCCACAAGGACACGAGTCAATGTGTTTGCCTCTGTGATGATATCCTGGTGATGTACATTTCTGGTTTAGATGCCCTTGTTACCTTCTAGCCAGGTCTGAAACACGTAAGGCAAGATGTCCACGCTAGGGACCACCTCTCAGAAATTCATGCTGTAACCTTTCTCCAAGTGTGCATTGTTTCCTGAAATTAAATGGTTTGAAGCAATAAGGACAAAACCAGATGCAGTAAGGAAACAAGCACACACACGTGTATCTACACACCCGCAGCACACCTGTGTAGAAGGCTTTTGTGAAGCATTTCGAAGCTTACCTTTCAAGGTACAAATGGACATCTGTTAGAGACAAAGGTGTTCCATGGTCGAGCAATTTTTCTCTAGCTTTCCTTTCCTTCCTAATTAATGTATCTGTGATATGCATGGTGCTTCTACAAGGTTAGCTTTAGTGAGAAGAGCTTAGTGTTTGTCATGTTGTATTGTTTGCAGTGGACCAGGAACACCACTTTCAAGACAAATACTTATTTTATCGATTTTTGGATGATGAGCGTGAAGATGCCCCTTTGCCAAGCGAGGAAGAGAAAAAGGAGTGTGATGAGGAGCTACAGGACACTATGCTGCTTTTGTCTCAGATTGGGCCGGATGCTCACATGAGGATGATTCTCAGAAAACCGTAAGCAGATTAATGAGTTAAAATTACACATAGTTCTTCCTTGTGACATGGAAACAAGAGACGTCTGTATTTATTATCAGACATCTTTTGGTTCAGTGTCTAAAGTTTTTAAACCCATTTTAGGTCATTTCCAGTCCTTATTAATCCTTGTGTAAGTTGAACTGTATATTGAGAGTAACCTTCAATGCCCATCGATGCTCACCTGGACTAGAATGTTGCAGCAGGAATTTTTATTTCACTTCTGAGTGTCCCCAAAGGGAAATTGTGGGCAATAGAAGAGTCTGTCTTCGTTGAGACTTTGTGTAGACATGACATTCAGTTAACTGTCCTGCTTTCAGTTACTGTGAGGGGGTAGAGTGTAGGATGGCAGCACAGGCGGTACCGTTCAAATACGTTTGTCAACGGCAGCCAGTAATTAGATTTATCCTTGGTAGGACTTTATTGACTTAAGATGGGCTGGTCTTGGCCTGTTATGGTTTGCTAGAAAAGTGTGAACTGTGGCTCTGTGAGGTTATTTATCCATTCTTGTTACAAAATCCATGTGGTTTTGTAAAACAAATGTTTTCAGAACCTAGAGCACAGAAGATTTCTGCCAAAGGTTTTTGTACCTATCAGATCGTTGGTGTCCATCACTTGGCTAACCATCCTTTCAGCACTGCATTCTGATCACGTTCAAAACTGTGCTGAAGGCAGCTTTATAGTGACTTCAAAGCACCCAGAACAAACTCTGTTTAACTCTCCCCTGAAGGCAACCTCGTCAGCATGCAGGTGGTGTTTAGGGGCTTCGGAAGACGTACTTTACTGCTAATTCAGTGCACTGAGGATAATGTGTTTGTTAAGGTCATCTTCACTTACAAGGGTCAGTTCAAGGAAGGCATGGCATGCAGACACAGCTCAGTCCTGCTTCTTTAGGCCACTGGCTAAGTTTGCGTTTGCTGTGGGGTAGACTTGGGCCCTGTCTGCAGCGTGAGAACGTTTTTTTATCCTAATTTTTTAAAAAACCCCTTTAACACAAGTGCTTGCTCCTATTCTGTTTCCATAGCTATCCTTTCCCCCCTCCATTCTTTCCCCTGTGCTGTCACTTTAGATCATAAACTCATTTAAATGCCTTTTTTCCAAAAACTTCTTAAAGCTTTGAATTTTAAAAAGTGCCATCAGAACTAGATTATCTCCAAAGTCCCTTCCAACCTAAGCTATTCCATGATTTTGTTATACCTGTCCTTAGAAAAAGAGGTAATGCTTCCAGGAAGCAATAGCTTTAGAAGTGTAAATTCTCTCTCCTGTATTTATTAGGGGTCTGTCAATCATAATGTAAGGAGTGCTCGCTCCCTGACACTCCTTGGGAGCAAGGTGAGGTGGACTGTCTGTGTAGAGATGTCCTGTGCATTCTCCGCCAAGGGGTGGAAGAGGGCTTCTTGCAGCTGTGAGCAGACACAAGTCATCACAGAACATCAGGGGTGGGAAGGGACCTCGAAAGATCATCCAGTGCAATCCCCCTGACACAGCAGGATCACATAGACCAAGTCACACAGAAACACATCCAGGCAGGTTTTAAACATCTCCAGAGAAGGAGACTCCACAACCCCCCTGGGCAGCCTGTTCCAGTGCTGTTGTATTTGTGACACATGAACATCAAGTTGTTAAACTTTTATTATCAGACTGATTTCAGAACCAGCCTAGCTGTAGTTGCTGTGGCCTTTGTGACTTTAGTAGCCTAATTAATTCCAGTTTCAAGTAGTCAGATCACTACTGACTTGATTTGCAGGTTAAAAGCAGTGGCAGGTATAGGAACTGATGATGACACTCAGTTTTCACAGACAGAAAAGTAAGGATGATCTTCACTCCTGCAAGAGTCCTATGAGCTTCTCTGTTCCTCATTTCCAAAACAGTATCTTTACACTTGGGGACTGTCTTATGTTAAAAACAGTTGCATCCTACTTGCTCCTCTGGCTGGACAAGTCATTGCAGATGAACTGATCTTTCAGCACAGCCATAAAGACTGAAAATGAATTCACGGTACCATACATCCCTTGGAACTAAGAGATGAAGCTGATGCCCTGAATTTAGCCTTTTAGCCTCTTTTCTGGCCTTGGCCACTACTTCCCTGACAGGCCCATTTATCTGAATAATACCCAATCCACAATAGTTTGGTCTAGTCCTTAGCTTTTAACAAGTTTGGACAGCTATGTAGTGTGGGAAAGCCTCCTAGGAGTTACATAAACACCATCTGCAGGATCCTATAGAGATTTTACACCACAAAATGTTTGAGAATTAGGAAACTATTCTTTGCATTTTGGAGTCTGAAAGCAGATGTCTTCTGAAGAAGGCAACTGTAAAGATTCAGAGTTAGCAACAGACGTAACTTTGAATTCTTTTAACATTTTAAAAGAGAGGTGAAATTAGTGTTATCTATAGCCAGTAGTGAAGGATATTCTGCGTCTCTGGTGAGTTTTGTCAGGTACTTCGTCCCCACCATACACAATGCACCCTAATTTCCAAACGTGCAGACTATCCAGGCCACAATACAGTTGTGATGTTATCACACATACAGAAGTACGCTTATGTATTATAACATAAAATCTTGTCCATCCTAAGCTTAAATAAAAAAGTTCTACTTAGGTAAGAGAAAAGGAAACCATCCTGAAAAAGTTCTTTAAGTATTAATGGTCGATATCTGAAACAGTTCTGCAGTTCAAACTGTTAGAATATTTCCTAGACTGATGGATGAGCAGGCAGAGAGAAGATGAGAAAATCAGTATCAACCATTGTTCACCATTATCTTTGCCCTATGGTCTGTGGTTCTCCTATTGCTACCTTCATCAGAATGCATTTAGTTGTGAGGACGTGCATTCCTGATGGCCACACAGGTATGTTGACAGGTGCATCCTGTGCCATGCACGTCTGCATGCATGCGATGCAGGCACATCACACACTGATAACTATGGAAGAACTGCAGAGCTGCACACACCACTTTGTCATCCATATCAGGGTACTTCAACTCATAAGATGTTGATCCACACATCTCCCACTGGACTTACACTAACGTAACAGGTTCCTAGCCCGCCTACCATCCTCCATCAGCTGTCTGCCTCCAATAAGTGAGTTACTTCCTTCTCTTTCCTTCATAACATGCCAGAGATGTTTTGGTTTACACCTCTGGTACTTCAAAATCATGACACTCCCATCCACGGAAAAGCTGTTTAACTGTAGACAAATCTTGAAGGGTTCTTGGCTTAGGGATTATAATTACTGCCCGCACTACATTTTGCAGAATGGATTTTAAAGTTACCCAGGGAGCATGCTTAAAGAGGAAAAATGCTATAAACAGCATCAACGCTATCTCTCAAACTTGAACACTTCATGAAATAGTCTTGTGGCGTATAAACAGTGTATGGTGACACAATGTGAAATTTCTATTTGCTCTTGTATAGGACGTATGATTTTATTCTCTCTTGACTTAAATAAATAATGTGGTTTCCTCAAGCTCATGCTGATGAGCTTTACCACGCTGCACTGCATCTTTCCAGGGACACATATACAATAGTGGAGCTGGTATCAAGCAGGCTTGGTGGCCTTGGTCCTTGAAGGAACCAGATACTTCCCTGGTAGATGCATCTGTGGCCCCTTAGGGCATCATAGCACTGGGCTGCATGTGTCTCTGTCAAAGTTGATTGTGGGTTGGTGGCAGGAGATGCATGCCCACTCCTCGACCCCGGACTGCAGAGGCCAGTGGATTACTAAAGTCTCAACTACGACCTCAATGGTTCCAGCAAAAACCTCAGCTCATGAAGCCAAATGAAGCAGAAGCAATGGATGAGAGTAGGAGCTTCTTGACTCACAGCAGCTGTATGTGCCCTGAGGTATCAGTCAGAAACCTCAGCATGCACCTGCAGAATGCACCACATCTGGACATTTCACCAGCGACACCTGTAGCTTTGCCTTGTGGTGAGTAACCTGTGGTCCACGCAGCAGGACAAGTGCTGCTGCTAGGAGATATGCAAACCAGACAGTGTAGCCCTGCAGAGGCTGTAAGGGGGGAAAAGACAGGGTATACTGGCACATGCATGGAGAAGGTCATCAACATAGCATGAAGCTCAGATCAGAAATCTTGTGTGCTTAGTCAGGGTCCTGTAAGACACATTTTGAGGTGCAGCAGACATGATTCTATACGATATTTCATGTCTTACCTTGTTTGGGAAGGAAAACTTGCTCTGTTCTGCTTTTCCTGGTGTGTGAATAGCTGACAGTGGTGGAGGCCAAGAATGGGTCATCTCCTGAAAAACAATATAGTACAGAGCTATATTGTACAGCAAACTGTATTTAGACAGTCAGTGATACAGGAGACAACGATAGTGTATCAGTAGCAAGAGCACTTGGGTAGCAGAATATTTAAGTTACTGCAGCTTCTAGGAAGTGCCCAGTTTACATATAATCTAGACAGTACATGAGCTACATTGATTTTTATCACAGACCCTTGAGAGCAGTTCTTAAGTGCTGTTTCACTTCCCTGACTAGTTAATGTATTTTAAGTGCAAGAACTTTGATTTTTCTGACAATCTGCAACCGCTTTTTAATCATGCCATGTACTGTGGTGGGTGAGACTTACAGAAGAACTCTTTTGGTAGCACAGGAGCAGAAACTTCAGTATCTGACCAAGTAATGGGGTACAGACTAACCATGAAACAGATTCCATAGAAAAGGTTGGAATGATGAATGCTTAATATTTGCTCAAAGACTAATTCCTAAAATGGCCTTTCTCATTGTAAAAGAGACAAATTTAAGTTCCTAACTGCAATGTGCTTGTGCCTTATAGGACACAGATACGTGGCAAACCCTAAACAAGGTACCACAGAATCATAAAATGGTAGCTGTTCAAAGGGATGTCCAGAGATCACCTAGTTCAACCTCCTGCCAAAAGCAAGATCTCCTAGGTCAGGTCACACAGCAGTGTGTCCAGACAGATTTTGAAAGCCTCCACAGAAGGAAAATCCACAATCTCTCTTGAGTACCCTGTTCCAGTGCTCTGTCATCCTCACACTAAAGAAGTTTTTCTTGATGTTGAGGTGGAACCTTCTGTGTTCGTGCTTGAACCTATTGCCCCTCGTGCATTGTCCCAGGACACCACTGAAAAGAGACTGGCTTCTTCTTCTTGACACCCAGGCTTCAGATATTTGTAGACATTAATAAGATCCCCTCTCAGCCTCTTCTCTTTTCTGGACTAAACAGCCCCAGTTCTCTCAGCCTTTCCTTATAAGATAGGTGTTCCAGTCCCCTAACCATCTGTCACCTCATCCTCATAGCTCTTGCAGGTATGCTGCTCTCCACCTTCATCTCTTCCCTGTGTTTTTTCAAAGAACATTTTGAAGAGTTGAGAGACATGCGTAACTTCACCTGACTTACATGCAGCTTCCTTGACACAGCCTAAGGCAACAGGTTCTGCACCATTACCACTTAAGCTTGAAGGCTGTTTTTCAAGAGGTGTAAATTAAACACTTCAGACAAGAAGGCTCCATGTTCCTCTCTAGTGCAGGCTGTTAAAGGATGGACATGCTTTTTGACATGTTCAGCACCAGCAGTCATAATATTTGGTACAGAGTAACTTAAACAGAATTAATGTGAGAAGTAGCATAGAGCATGAAGCCCCTGAAGAGCTGACCCATAAGTTTCCTGAAGAGTAAACAACATCCTGCCTAAGCAGAGAGCTCACTGACACTATCAAGAGCTTTCCTGCCAGATGCTTTGCTGGGTTTTGATAACCACTGCCTGACGGTGGAATAGTTTCTCAATGACATTCCAAGGAGTCATGCAGAGATCCGTGATCAGTCCCAAAAATAATGCTGGAGTTATATTTCCATGACTCATTCCTTTTGAAAGAGAAAAGAAAATGTTCCTGTCTGAAAAAAGGTGCAGGTGAGCCTTCTGCCCATCCTTCGTTAGTGCTGATGGAAGTGCTTCTTGAACCAGCACGAACTGAACTAGGGGCTTTTTTAGATAGAACAAGGTGTCCGGCTGTTCTGCTCATCAAATGATCAGCCCTTTCAACAGTTTATTAGTAGTAAATGTCACCTTTAAAGCACTCCTGATAAACAGTTTATTTCTTAATACAAACGGCACTATTTTAGTTGAGGCTAAAAAGTCGCACGATTTATTGCATGTCTGTAATGTATGGTCATGCCTCTAATGAGAGCATCATCTGGTTTGCAGTTTCAGTATCAGGATTGTTTTGCTTTCCAGTTCTTTGAGGCAGAATGTTTAACTTATGACTTCCTATTCTGATAGGTGCCAGCAATAGCAGTATATAGTCATTTTTAATACACGGTATGCTCTTTAAACACAGGCAACAAGACTGCTGTTTGCTACTAGGACCTGGCACACATCTTACTGTTTTTACAAGATTAAGGAACTACATACTGAGCAATATTCCAAGAGTAAAGGTTTATGACAGCAAATTGATGAAAAGGAGATTTGCAATGTGGACATTTAATTCTAGGGCTGTGTAAAAAGATATTGCTTTCTCACCTGCTTTCCTCTGCTTTTTCTTTATGGGACCATTTGCTTACTTTCTAGAAAATGAGACGTTGTGCATATAGACAAAAGGTGTTTCCACCAGTAGAACTCAAAGAAAGTGCTTTTCCCTACAAGTTGAGTGCTGAAACCAAAAGTATACATAGGAACTGACTGCAGGGGAATATGTCCCTTTCTTTTGAAGGACAATGCTTTACATTATCTCTGTGAAATGAAAAACTGGGGCAGCCAGACTGGGAACATTTGGTAGCTTTGACCTAAAGTTACCCTACTTGTGGAATGTGCTGTTGAGTACTTATGATTTCCATTTGCCCAAGCAGCAGTTCTTCCAGGTTATACAGTGGCTGACCCACAGTATCACCTTCAGGGAAGCACCTTCTGAGATTCTGCTCTATGCCATGCAGAAACCAATCTGTTACAGCAGCAGAGGTCTTCCCTCCCACCTTGCCTGCCTGAGCCTGACAGTGATGCCTTCATCGACAGAAAAGACCAGAGGGCTGATTAAAAATAAGGGTGACCTTTTTTTTTGACGCATCAAAATCTTTCATTTCTTCTTTTCCTCAAGATTATTTCTCATCCACACTTCAATGAAAAATGATCTTAATGGTTGGGGGTTTTTTTCAGCTAGCTTCTCTTCCCCCTTTTCCCTTTGAGTTGTGCTATATAATAAAGCTTTCTACATAATTTACATTCTGTGTAACCCTTTGTGACACAAATACTTATTAAGACCAGTGATATTTGGCAGGGTTAATAACTATCATGAATATCTGAGTGTGAATGTACTAGAATAATATTTTGAGTTGTTATCATATGGTGTAGTAGTGCATTTATCACCACCCTTTGCAAATCAGACAAATACAGATTGGAACCAAACTGGAAAAAGCAAATCACAAAACCAACACGAGAAACTCCCCAAACTACAGGTTGTCACCACCGAGGAGTGGTCAGATTTAAATGTAGCTAAATATTTTTTGAAAAGAAAATTGTTAAACTGTGTGCACATCCCCTGGCTGCCAATTTCAAAAATGAAGACAAAGGGCTGAAGCCTCCAGCAAGTGTCAACACTTTGCAAGGTCAAGCAGAGACAAATACAGAACATGTTCCTCTGTGCAGCATCTCCTGACTTTAGACTCTATCTGAAGATATTTGAGACAGATTGCAAACACTAGTGGTGACACACGATTATATCAAGACCTTTTAGTACGTGGCATGTAATGTTTGAAACTGTAAGACCAAATGGTGACTGTCTAACCATCTAAATAGAAAGTACTTGGGTTTTGTTGTTGAAAGAACTTTTACGCACAGCTTTGCTTTTCTGCTCAGCTCACTTTCCTGCCTTTGGAGCTCAGGGATTGCCAGTAGCAGTAGAAGGCACCCCCTGGACTGAGAATAATGTTTCAAATGGGCTGATGAAAATTTAAATCCACCTTAAACCCTCAGCACTTTCAAAGAGCTGTTAGAACATTGGTTGACACAAAATATTTTTCAAATTAGAAAAAGAAAAAAATAAGGGATTTTTTAAATCGAACAAAAAGTAAGTCCAGAACATCTGGCACCAGAAGATGTTCCAGTCACTACAAGATAATGGTTTAATGTAAAACCAGCTTAGATCTTTATTTGAACTTGACAAAGCTAACCTTAGAGGCCTGAACTGCGTTAATCAAAGGAAGTCCATTTGATGTCCAGAACTGGGGAAAACAAAGGTTTCTGTATCAAAGAAGGAAACCCTGCTTAAAAAATACATGTGCAGAACAGTTTGTTTGAGATGATGACAGCCCTCCTTCTCCTTAGGCCAGATGCACTTGACCAAGAGGTGGCTCTGAGACCCCCTCTTTTTCTTCAACACACGTTTCACCTTGTGAGGGTGGCAGTGATGCTCTTTGGCACTGACATCTTTGCGGTGGTGGTGGTGACGGCACACCTCACTCACACACATACTGTAACCCTACAACTCTTCTCCATCTGTAGTAAATCAGTTCTCAGCAGTTATACATAAATGTCCAGTTTTACAAGCTATAAAGGTCCTAGCCTAGTTAATCTCAGTCAATGTGCCAACATGGCTTTTCTTCTTACTGAAGGGAAAAACCTTCAAATAAAGAAATTTATAGTCTTGTGTATCCTTGCTCCAAATTCACTCTCCGCAGCAACAATTAAGTAACAAAACATTTGCTGTGGATTAATGACTGCTTGGCAGTGTTTTGTTTGGGGTTTTTAACCCCAGCTTGTCGGTCATTTTTCAGGAAAAGTGCCACGCAGAGGTAAATGATAGTATTCACTCCAGACTTAAGGCAAGGCTATTTATCGAGCGCCATCAGCCTTACTGTGTGGCAGATGATACCAGGAAGGGGTGAACTGATTCAGAAAAATTGTAATTAATAAAAAGTAGGGAGATCAATATAACCTGAAATTAAAGTCTAGCCACACGCAGCATCTCGCTCTTTGTTTGCTGTCAGCAGCAGAACTTATCACCGAGCCATTAAGAAAATTCACTGTTTAATCCTCCCCTTTGCGTGCGCTCACCTAGGCAATTTTCGATTGATAATATTTTGTCTCTCTCTACAGATGATAATTTATGACATGTCTGCAGCGTATCATAAAGGACTCTGTCAAACAGATTTTGAAAATTATTTTAGCTGGCCCAACTTCATCCGCTGCTCTACTGACATGCTGCAGGAATTATAGGAGATTGGTGAGGCACAGTTTTCTTTTGCAAATACTCTTCTGGTTAGCTCACAGGGACTGCAGAGGCTGTCTCTTCATAGTCCCTCACTAAAGTGCACGTTTTAGGGAAGCATTAGATGTATTTACTCAGCTGGAAGTCAACCAGCTAATACAGATCTTTCCAAGACCCTTTAACAAGTGATTACAGGACACAGTCTGAGAACCTCTAATCCAGTTACTCCCCTGTCTTCATAAAAAATTTCACTTTTAGCAGAGGAGACTTTAACTGCTGTCCCTTGGCTAAGATCCCTTTCAGTTCAGTGAAGCTACACTGCCACTAGCTGACAACACAGCTATAATTTAGTGTCAAACAGCCAAAGCAGAGTCTGACGCTGAAACTTTTGGAGACTATGTTGAAGCTGACAGCACTTCACTATGATCAGGTTCCCATGGTGTGGAAAACAAATTTCCTTTTAAAAAATTTATTCCTCCAGTATATCTCTTACTGCTGCAACTCTTCTAACTCAAACCTCAAACATACACCTGTAAAATGGAGAGATAAAGCTGTTACCTCTTGTTCACTTACAACGCCACTTACCCAAACTACATCTACTTCTTTTCCTTCTTCCTCACAAGCCCTGTAGTTTCACTTGATGTTTTGACATTCGTCCTTGATATTTCCCTTCTTTCATTCAAGCAACTTTTATTTTGTCATTATTCTTTGGTAACATTCAGAACCACTGCCCCCAGGAAAGTATTTTGCCATTTTCCAGTTTCTATTTTTTCTGGTTTGCAGTCTGTCTGCTTATTTCGGACAGATTTTAATTTACGGTTAGTATTTATGTTACGAGTGATGGAAAATGCTTTCCAAACTTGAGACAAACTTGGTGACAAACATGGTTTCACCCACCCACTAACAGAAAGATGAAAGAAGGGAACTAGTATGAGCTCCTTGTCATGGAGCTGAACTGGGTGCCAGTTCAGTGCTGAACCTCTTCAGCAATTCTTCTGTCTCTTCTACTCCTGCTAAAATGATTTCCAGGAGTCACTTTTTTTCATACGAATCTGCTGCTATGGTAGAAGACACATTCTACCACATTCCTGCTTTGGCTCCAGTCCCAACACCCTTCAAAATCACTTCTGCCTTTCTGTAATATGAATTCCTTTCCACAGCCTTCATTGGCATAACATCCAAAGATACAGGCCAATGCAGGGGAGAGTGCTTGTCAAGGGTTTTTTCTGTTCTAAGCAAACAAATAAAGGCAATTCTGCAACTTGTGAAAGTGTCATTTGTGCTGTGCTTGGTCCTTCAGACCTACCCGGATGGGCATCAGCTGAAATTGCTCACCATAAACAGGACTCTGTGTGTTTGTGTGTGTGCTTATGTGCCTGTTGGCTGGGGAGAAGGAAAGGCCTTCGGAAAGGGAGAAGGTCAAAGATTTTGCAGACTGCAGCATTAAAGAATGTGTTCAGCATTAAATTTCCATATAACCACAGAAATCTACAGAACTAAACCATTTAGAATCATGCACATTTGCAACATGATCTGTGGATCAATTCACTCCACAGCAAATCACAAATGCCAGTGCAATAATTTTCTGTTTGGAATACGTTATCTCTGCTTTAGTGGAACCATCCTGCAAATAACCTGCAATGTTTAGTCAAGGTTCAGCAATCTAGGACAGATAAATGTAGAAGAAGGCTGCAGCTGCTTCCTTATCAAAATGACTTATTTAGGTCCTTTCTTGTGTGATTATAATCCTTTAATGAAAGTGTCTTGCAAATTTTTATTCATTTTAGGGGCACTAAATGAACCTCCAAATCCAGAAGAAGCCACAGATACCTAAGACAGATGTGGTTGGATCCTAAAAGTGAGTTTTAATTAAGGCATGGCCATGACATGTTGTCTAAGAGTTTAAGACAAAAAGATTTGTCTCTAGCTATGAGGAAAGGAAGAATATGTCCCTTTACACATAAATTGTAGAACAAAATTTTTGAGGGTTTTTTAAAAGCTTTTACATAATCTTTATTGAAAAAATTAAAATAAAAGGGACACTATTTCTCCTTTAGTTGCAATGATGACTATCTGTTCGTGGTTAAGAAGCTGTGCATTTAGATTAATGCATTGGGCCATATGATATGACAAACTGTCTGAAAACCAGCTTTGCCTGGGCAAGCTAAGATGATGTGGTTAATCAAGGTACAATCTTTATTAGTGCATTAACCTCCTGCACCCAAGGACTGTGGATTCTAATTCCTGGATTTCCATGCAAGACTGATGCAGCTAGTTTTCTAGTCTCTGTTGGCAGCAAGCTAACAGAAGTAGCTAATGAAGATGAATAGCTGCCTCCTGGGAGTGGGGGGAGGAGTACAAGGAATGGAAAAGTCCTAGGATACCTCAAGGTCCAGATCTCTGCATGACTTCAGACAATAATCAAAAAGTGCACATAGCTGACATTTTTAGAGATCATAACAAGCACGTTAATTTTGCAGACTGCTAACAAAGCAATGGTGGTGGCCTCAGAATTGCCTGGAAACATTTCAAGAAGTTAAATCAAAGGCTATTGAAAATAAAGACCAGGACACTGGTCAGGGTCTTGCCCTGTTTTGATAGATGATTTTGTTAATATTGTCAAAGGAGCAGACAAAGAATGCTCAACACTACAAAATAGGCATATTTACTAAGGAAAACCTCTGCCGTTTGGAGAAGATAAAAATGCCACCATGGTAAATATTTAGCAACACTGAAGGAGGTCATATTTGTGAGGGAATAAAAATCTATTTCTTTGAAACGAGACAAATTTTACAAGTTTATTATTTTGTGAGAGACTGTAAGCTTTCTGATAGGTATGCTAGTGTTCCTAGTTCACCCTCTGGACATGAGGTGAAACAGCCGGCCATCAGATTGGCCTAACTTGGTCTTAGTTCCAGTCTTTCACGGAATCATAGAATCATTTAGGTTAGAAAATACATGAGATCATTGTGTTCAACCATTAACCTAACTGCAGCAAGCCCACTTCTAGACTATGTCCCTGAGCTCTATATCTACATGACTTTTAAACACATCAAGGGATGACGAGAGCCATCTCTCTCGGCATCCTGTTCCAAAGCCTGATGACCCTTTCAATAAAGAAATTTTTCCTAACGTCCAAACTAAACTTTCCCTGGTCCAGTCCAAACTTGAGACCATTTCCCCTTGTGCTATCACTTGTTACTTGTGAGAAGAGACCAACACCTACTTCTCTACAACCTCTTTCTGTACTCCTGAAGCAAGTTTAAAGGAGTGGGGGTAAAATAAAGACTTACTTGGTTCCTGGGAACATAAGGGCTTGTACAAAGGGCTCGTTTGTGCATCTACAGCGGAGATTCACCAGTGGGTATGAATCGATAAGTTTAGCTCAGCTTATTCAACTGAGTACTTCAAGTGTCAGGAACCTATGGGTAACACAGTAGTGCCTGTGTGCAGAAGTCATGGGCAGGCGTCACCTGAAGTAAATACTTTGTGCTCTGGGTTAAGGTTTAAGGTGCTACCAGAACAGTTTTTGGCTAACGCTCCTGTGAAGGCTGCCAACCATAACAAGAAGAAAGATAGCTTCTGTTCTGTGCTATTACAACTAACTTTTTGGTAAGTATAAAAAGATGATAGAGTAAGAAAAAAGCACAGAAAGAAAAGTCATAATTATTAGCAGTTAAATTTGCATCAGTTGTGGTTCTATAAAGCACATCTCCAAGAGGTTTTGCACTTGGGGTTTCTTAATGTTAGATATAATGTGCTCAATTTACAGGTGAAAATTACACCAGACTGGCACCTCAGACTGAGGCTAAGAATCAAGGCAGCAACTCTCCTTCCCTATTCCCTGCAGCAGCACGGAGAGGTTCTGCAAGGCAAAGCAGCCTGTAAATCCTTCCTAGACAACCTTACACGGATGTGTCTGACTGCAATTAGCAAACAATTTTGTTTATGATGCTTTGACAACGTGGGGAATCTGTTCATATACAAGTCATTTATTCTGAATGAGATTAAGAAATCAGTGTAGCACTGCATGCTTCAGTGTATGTGAATTCAACCATCTGTTCTCAAGGTTGCACTCTGTGCCTCCTAGATCTGAATTGACAGAACGATGCTAAATCTTGATGGTTCGTATTCTAGAAGTAGCTCAGCAGTACAATGCAATAGCTGAGACTGACAGACAGCAGTTCAGCTACAAGTACAGAGGTGTACAGAGTTGAACACAGATCAATTCGTGCCAACAAACGATGAATACATATATTCATGGTAGATACTGGTCTGAGAAGGAGTTAGACATCAGCAAAGGGCAAGCAACTGAAAATAAGCTACTGACATCTCATGGTCTTGTCCAAAGAGCTTTTGCACTGTGCATTTGAAAATGGAGAAGTAAATAGCAAAGTAAAGCTGGTGAAGACAATGGTGAAATAGCCTGTTTCTTCGACCGTAGATATTTACAGAGATCAGCTCTATTAGACTAAAAGCCACTATGTTTGAGTTGCATCAGCATCTTCACAGAGCAAAACACCCTTCCAACGTGACTTTTAGACAATGTACTTGTAGCCAACTGTCAAGTGTCCTAAGGTAAAAAGTAGAACTGCTACTCAACCTTCAACAGATGAAAACCACTAACATGGAAAAGATTAAAATAATGAACTTCTTGTATCCTAAGCCAATGGAAAGCAGAACAAAAAGGCAAACCAAACTTAGGGAAAAAACCCAACAACTTCTCATGAGCTCTCAGCATAGCATAAGGACTCAGTGATATGTAAATATTTGTCTTCATCTCTTGAAGTCTTAAGATCAAGAAAGAACACTTTTCTGAATTACATATTGTTATACAGGCCAGAACAGTAGCCAGACTGAGTGATGGGATAGACAGTTCAGAATCACAGATAAAAATGCATCTAAGTGGGATTCTTATACTATGGAGCTGCTTTTTCAGTCCATCAAAATCCTTAGCATTTATGGCTTTCAGTATAGGCTTTTTAAGTCAAGAATATATGTGAAACATATTGGACTAGATGATCTTTCGAGGTCCCTTCCAATCCCTAATGCTCTGCGATTCTGTGATTCTAGTTGTGGCCTTACCAGTGTCGGCTGTGTTGGATGATCAGGAGAAAGTTCTACGATGGGGCCAATCACAGCATGAGTGCACGGGGCACTAATCCTGACTGCAGAGCTGGAACAATCACAGCCCCTGCACCTTAGTGGCTGTAGCTTCCTACTGCAGCAGCCATGTAAAAAAGATCCAGATCTGCTCCCTGAAAACACCGGCAAAGATGGGAAGATGGCTTGAGGCCAGTCCCTTGTTACTGTGTAGAAAGATGTTATGCTTGCCAGCAGCACGGTGCTCCTGGGAGCCCTTGAGAAGACATGCACCGGCAGGGAGGCCACTGAGGATGCCACTGTTTACTGTCATGTTCTCAGAAGGCAGTGCCAGAAGCACAGCACAGCATTTGTCACACATCCCTGCTACACATGGAGTGGATTTTAGGAAGATTTCAGAGGCAGGAAAGGTCCCTTTGTTTGCCCCAGCTGTCCCTAGGCAATCTGGCATTACTTGTTAAATATAATTTTAAATTGTGCTTCTCTCTAGCTGCAAAAGTGCTCATGGAGCAGTGAAGAAGATCGTTCTTTAGCTGTGAAGACACTTATCTACTGTTTATATTAAGTAGGTTCTTCAAAGCTATCATTGTCTGAAGCTCTGTCTCTTTTAAGCCATAAAACGATATTTAGTGCTTACTGTACACACTGGCTTTCACTGGCAAGATACCCTGCAATCCTGAATTAAGCATCCTAGTAGCTTTGTAATGTCTGTAAGTACCACACTATTATCATGAGGAAAAACACATAAAACTGGAATTAAGATTGAAAGAATTTTTAGTTGGAAAACCTCTGTTTCAGCACAAACCACACAGAATCACACAGAACATTAGGGATTTGAAGGGACCTTGAAAGATCATTTAGACCCAAGGGTGTCAATGCTTCACTTGTAAAAGTAATAGAAGTCACAAAACTATACACTGAAGCCTTAACTCTAGTGCTAAAGCGTGTGATCTGGCTTTATTCACTGTACTGTGTATTTTATTAAGAGGCAGAGTAGCAGCAGAATCTCATTCATTGTCTGCATAAGAAATTTGCATATGTTTAGATTTATCTAAATTGCTTAAAACCGAATGAAACTATTGGAAATACAAATAAATAGATCTCTGAAACAGTCTGTAAGAAGACTGAGTGTGAAATAATTCCAATTGAACCGATGTAACCCCTTTATGCACAGGAAGCCTCCACGGACTAGCATTCCATGCTGCCTCACCATTCCTAGGTGTTCTCCACTGTTGCTGCACCAGATTCTCAGTATGAAGACAGCTTGGCTTTACAGCTAGAGTGTTATGAAAAATGATGCTAACAGAAGTTTTTACCTCTCTCTAAAGCACTCCTCAAGATATTTGCCAGCAAACAGTAGGTGATTATGGAATTATAGGCTGCATTGTGAGAGAGGCACATAAGGAATCAAGATGGTTACAAACGCTTGTTTATTTTTTAGCTTGTAAGTACGTATGATTTACCCACTTTTCAGCAAAATAAATATTCTTCTGCTGTTACGTAAAAAAATTAGGATATATGTATTTTCTTTTTCTTTAGTCTCATAGAAATCATGTGGAAAGATTAAAGTAATACACGAAAAAGGCAACAGAACACGTTATTACACCTTTTTTAATTACGCTAAATGTTTTTGAGACATCAAGCAATCAGGGCAGCTGCCTTAGCATTGCAAATTTGAAGTACTGAAAGTCATGAAAGGTTGCTTTGTGGCAGCAAATGTTAATTCATTTTTACATCTCTTCAGGAGAACCATCAAACTGCAATTCAGTGCATTAAGGAGGTCCACAAAATGTCTACATACAAATTAATTTCCACTTAAGTCTTCAGTGACTTTCTTACCCAGGAAAAGATTTCAGTCCTGTTGTTTAAACATAGTCCATTACATAAGTTCCTTTTTTGAGAGGCTTCTTAATAAAACAAAGCCTGGATTATCACAGGGCAAGGGGTAAGAGGTGTGAGCTGGAACATAGGAGGTTCCACATCAATATGAGAAGGAAATTCTTCACAGTGAGGATGTTGGGCACTGGAAGGGCTGCCCAAGGGGTTGTGGAGTTTCCTTCTCTTGAGACATTTAAAATCTGCCTGGACATATTCCTGTGTGACTTGATCTAGGTGATCCTGCTGTGGCAGGGGGATTGGACTAGATGATCTTTCAAGGTCTCTTCCAGTCCCTAATGTTCTGTGGTTCTGATTCAAAGCTTTAGTACACACAGAATCCCACCAGAAGAAGGATCACATCACAGAGATCCTTGCCTACCAGAAATTTTTTTCCCTACCAGAAATAAAGGCACAACTAAGGAACACCATCAAAGTGAAACGGAGACAACTGGAGATGTCTTTACTACAATGGTAAAAGAGTACCACAATCACGAACATTTCGTGCTTTCTGCGTGAGAAAAATGGGATCCTAGAATTATGCCTAGCAGCTTAAAATAATCTGTGTGGGCAAGGCAATTCCATGCTGCGAGGAGGAACGATGATCTAGAGGTGACTCAACTAACACAATTCTGTATTCAGAATACCAGCCATAAAAAAATACCTGTGCTACAAATCCAGCCTATCCTCAGTCCTAAACTACATCAGCCAGAGGTAACTCATTACCACAAGGCAAAGCAGAGTAGTTTGCCAGGGGTTTTGCCAAGCGTTCAGCAAATGAAAACCTTCATAACACGTGTGCATGAGACAGCTTGAAGTTTTAAGACAGAGCATGTTATAAAGTGAGATGAGAAAAGACAAAAACTGTACTTTCAAATTCATCTTTTAATGCCAGCTATAGGTAAAGCTTTTAGTAGAGACTGGTTTTACTGATAGGTTCAATATGTTGAATCCCGATCCATATTTTAGCCCCAGTGCCTAGATTCACACTGCCATGGATTTCTGATACTTAAACTCATTTGTAAATCTATTTGTATTGATATACCAAATAACATTGCTAATACAACCTTAGCTAAGTGTTATTTATTGTGTCTGTATATACAACAATATTAACACAGGGAAGCATCAGCACTGGCACTTGAGGGCACCATTAAATTCACCCAGTGTTCAGTGAGAGATTTAATGATGGATTTAATAGTATTAAATAGGAAAAAATGCCCTTGGCCTTTACATTCTCATTTAAAAACATATAAAAGAGTAGTAATTCAGGCAGTTATACTCCTTTTAAAGATTTTTCTTTAAATCACACTCAGCAATATGAGATCAACAGTACTTTAGCTGTTATTGTATCTTGACCAAAGACAGCAGCCTTTGACATATCAGAATTATCAAACTGCTGGCAAATTCAGCTGAAGCTCCTACATCAAGTACGGGTGCGTTTACTGCTTAAACAATGACCTGGTGGAACATTAGCACAATGGTGTTGCCCGTGAGCGACGTTACAGACACTTCTGTTAGCAACCAATGTGAGCAGAGCCATGAAATAACTAAACATTAGATATTTAAGCTGACTTTTTGCATGGACTATAAAAAGGCCAGGTTGGTTTTTACTGCAGGAGCATGCCTGCTGAAATTTCCCATAGCTTTTAGCTGCCTTTATCTTGCTTGCTTTGTTTCTCCAGATATCTGGTTACTGCATGGACTTGTTTGTAGCCCATCAGTGAGATAATTTCACTCAAGGAAGGCAGGCAAATTTTTTTTTTATCTTTCTCTGAAGCAGTTTCACTCTTTAGGTTGAAGGAACTATGGGCTTGGTCCAACACCAGACCCTTTCTTCAGATGCTGCCCAGCCAAGCCTGTGCCCTTACATTCAGTCTGAAGCCACTAAGTGGGTGGAAATAAAATACCAGAAGCCAAAGACACTCTCTTTGTGGCCCTCATCAGTGATTAGAGGGTCACCTGAGCACCAGTGAGCTCTTCTTAAGCTTGGAAACTGTGAGGCATATGTGCAGGCTCTCAGTGACTTCCATATGTGGAACTCAATCTATATCACCATAAACAAGTAAGCTCAGTCTTCGGCTTTTCTTTTACGTGCTTTTACTGTCTACCATGAAAAAGACTATATGAACACTTACACTAGCAATACGAACAGGGACAATTAAAAGATAACAGTAAAGCCATCATATTTGACTTTGAAACCAAATTAAAAAGGGGTTTTTTTCAGCAATTCTGGCACTAAAGAGAACATGGATAGAATCAAAATTACACTTCCACACACAAGAGTAATAACACTTAAAACTAGATCCTTAGCAGGGAATAATGCAAAAAACAACAACAACAACAAAAGCCCAAGTGACTGCTTATCAGGGAACATTCACATTTTCCTCTGAAACTTCCCTGCTTGTGAATAGTTCCACTGACACAGCTACTGAGGCACTTGGAACAAACTCAGTATAGAACATCTTGCAAGATAATCTACCTAGTTTAGCGCATGAGTTATGCAACAGAGACAAAGAAAGGGACAGGCCATTCTGTTTTCTCGCACATCCAGACACGCTGGATTAATTATACAGTGTTATATACATGTGGATGTGTTTCATTCCACAGAGCTTTCCAAAACGAGGCTAAAATATCACTGATGTTCAGCCACATCACTGGTGGGGGAAAAAAACCCTACAGAGTACACAGTTCACTGCACATGAGTAAGAGGATGGGGAGTAGGTTAAAGGAAATATTATCCCAGGATGAGAAGAAAACCCATTTCTTATCAGATAAGCCTCCAGGTCTCTGATGTCATTTCAGAACACGGGTCTTTGGCTGGTACAGATACAGCTAACATCCTCATACGATGAAACATATGCTGCTTAGTTTATCTTTTCCAGAAAAATGATAATACAGAGAACTAGATTCCTGCCATTAAAGCCAGGACTCCTGCATCCACTTGCACATTGCCATGATTTCAGTGCCTGAGACCTGGGGTGGATCTACAGCTAAGGCTTAGTTTATACATCGTTAAGTGTGATGTGTATGTAACATGCACAATTTGCACAGGCACTTGGATAACGAGGATTAATTTTAAATTGGGGATTGGACTAGATGAGCTTTTGAGGTCCCTTCCAATCCCTAATGATTCTATGAATCTAAGTATTTTAAGTGGTAAGGTTTGTGCAGAAAGTACCAGTACAGGTACCACAGAGCTGTCTTCTCCTGCCATCAGGAACGAGATTTTTAAAGTTTTATCATCACTAACAGCAGGCAATCTAGCGTTAGGCTTTCCTGAAATCGCTTTGTAGCACTTTGCCATCTTTGCATGAGATACTTGTGGTGAACCTTTCAGAGCCTTTAAGCTTTACTTCTGTCCATAGGTTTTCAAAGACAGCTCCTGTTGAAGTCAAATGAAAGCTGATTGCCCATAAATGGGAAAAAAAGTGATTTTACTGGAGGGAAAAAAGGTAATTTTACTCGTGCAGTATGGATTTAAAAATGCTCGAGTAGGCAAAACCCTGTCCTCAAGCTGTCTGCTAATACGATGTGCATTTAAGAGACTAGAAAAGTTATTCTAGAATTTGCTCTGTTGGTTAAATAATCCTTACGCAGGTTTTTGCATGCCGATTATGTATCAATTATTGCGTGATTGCAGCATTACTTTAATTAGATTAAACTACATAATTGGAATGTCTAATTACAGAATGAGGGGAAAAAGGTAACTTACCTGACACTAAGTGTGATTCTTGAACAGGGGCTGTCCACACAGATTTTGTAACACAGGCAAGTCTCCAGTGCAGGAGACTTTCCTCTACAGTGGCAACAACTGAGGTGACCCCAGGAGAGCCATCCCCATCCAGACCACTTCAGAAACACTAGTAGTAAGGTTGTCATGGGGAGGCCATTTACTACATGGTACCTCACCAGTCACGTGTGCCACAACACTGGGCTCCAAATCTGCAGGGAGAGGAGGTGGGTTGTAGAGTCTATGTGGAAAAATCTTTGTGAAAAACCACAATTAGAGCCAAGGAAGCTGCTTCTCTACTTCTCAGACCCCATTCCTGATTATGAACAAGCTACATTTAAAATCCAGATGTGGGAGGAGAAATCTTACTACTTATTAGCACTGACCTTTGATTTGCCAGCTGGGATAGAGGACTTCAATAAATAAATGATTAAGCAAAGCATTAGACAGAAGGTTTGAGTACCATGGCAAACAGAGAAGGATGGTCTGTCTGGAGGATACTCTTTAGTAACCCATAGGAAACAGGAATACTGAAGAAAATTTACTTGGACAAGTTTCCATAAGAATAAATTGTCTTCTAACCATTTCAGAACAGACACCTGAGCAATTCTGGAGGATCAAATGAATGTGCCAATCCTGTACACACTACATGACATCTCACTCCCCTAATGTTGTGAGGGAACTGAGAGTTTTGGGAAGAAAACAAGCAGAAAACAAGTTCCATCCATTTTGACAGTGTCTTCTCAGAAAGATCAGAGATCAAGGGGGAAGGAATCAGACAAAGCTGGCCAGGTTGGCTATCAGGGTCAGATAGTGGTTCAGAGCAGAAGAACTGTCAGCAGGAAAAACAACACTAATGTTTTCAACAATTACATTGAAGGAACAGAGCTAAAGCTGATGTATGAGCCAGAGGATCAAATGCTAAAGGCAAATTCTATGGTTAGGAGGAATGGAAGAGTAGTCTGAGACTACTCTATTCCTTCTCTTGCAAATTACAGGGAAGCAGGTAGGGTGCAAATGGAGCCACAAAGTCGTTCAGGAACAGGCAGTGTGTTCCAGGGGTAAAATACGCATGTAGACATCTGTTCAAGAGTGAACAGGTAACTACTGGTTTTACAATGTTGTAAAAGTATTTGCAGATCTTTCATAGAAGTACCTTGTGAAGTTAAAGATTTTGGGCTTTGCAGTTTCTTTTCTTTAATTTGCAACTTCATTTACTAAAATGTCACAGAACTAGTTAGTCCCAGTATGAATTAATTATCTGAAAATTTCTCCTTAAAAAATAAACTTTACAGCATAACAAGTCTTATATTTTTTTACTCATCTTCAGCTTAGAAAAAAAGGCAATTCACTTTTTTCATGTTTCTTTCACTTCTCCCCTTTTCTGCAGCACATGCCTTTAGTAATAACTGTCCTCATACCATATGCCAAATGGTATCTTCCATGGGAAAGGTTAGATGAAATCCCGTCTATTTGTTGTTGTGTTGGTGTGTAATGAGAAACAGCATTTTTAAGGCTTTTAGCCTGCCAGCTTTTATCCCAAACTGCTTAATTAAAGCCTGATACTATAATAGTATCATTTACCCCAAAATGAACAGTACCTATACCGGCTGCCACCGCATTAAGTCTGGTTAATGAAAGTAATTACAATACACTAGTAACAAAAGTATGAGGGATGAAGACAATAAAGAGACATTTGCTGTACACAGAGGTCTGCAGAAGCCTCCAGTTCCCCCCTTGACTGGAGCTGGCAGCCCCTCCATGTGCCCTAGCTCCACTTGAGCCTGTGAAGGCATCTGGAAGGACATGTGCTAGAGCCACCCCCGCCTCTGGGGAGCACATATGGTCCTGGCAGACAGCTCTCCAACTGAAGGAAGTTCAGGAGAGGTGGTAATAGGGGGAATAAATGCTGGTACTTGGAAAGAAAGAAGTTAATTTGTTGTGTGGAAGACAGTTGTGAACGATACTGCCTGTTACTACCAACCGTGTCCTTCTGAAATAGATTTGTCTTCTCCAGGCTAGAACTAAGTGAAGCAACGAAGTCAGCCCCAAATCTTGCACAGCCGGACACAAGCTGAGACAAAGCTGCCCCAGATTTGGAAAAGCTAATACAGCAGGCGTCTGCAACCGCACTGTGCTGAAGTAGGAACTGCAGATTATTTTGAAGAGAGGAAGAAATGAATTTTAAAGGGAAAATTTAGATCTTTCACAGAACACTCTAGGTAGCCCCTGCTTTCTGTTGCTGCTGTGCTGCTGCTTTTTAAGCCTAGCTGTCATAGGCCATATCTTAAATACAGCGCCACTCAAACGACTTCTCTGATTTTGAATCCCAAGTGAATGGAAACACGTGGCTCCCTGCCTGAAAACAAATTGCCATGAAGGGGGAAACGAAAGATTAGCACTAATGCACATGCTCTTGGTTTCAACCCCAAATTCAGTTAATAAAAACACCTGCGCTGTTTCTCCAAAACCTAACAGATGAACTCCCCAATCAATAGGTATCCGAGGGAGCAGGATAAGATCAATAACAGAGCTAATTTTGCAGAATTAAGGAGCAACATGAAGATTTTTAACGAGGAAGCAGACACCTTTGCAATAACTGCACTATGATATGTTGCCTAGCAACAAGATATAAAAATGATGTATAATGCCAGTAACTTCTTTCACATACGAAAACAGCACCCTACCAAGACAGCTTCATAATGTACTCTTACAAACTAAAAATCCATAGAGACCATTAAAGCCTCCATCTTCTGTAATATACTCTGTTAAACAATCATGTGTTTTTGTTAATGCAGTAAAACACTGAATTTATTTAATGATTACCCAATGATACAGCAGCACAGCAAGCAGGAATGGTTCTATTTTAAGATAGCGCACTTTGACAGAGAATGAGCCAGACCAGTGCAGTGGCAGGGATGGCCCGGGAGGGAGGTGTATTGTGGATGCTTATAGGGGAACAGATTAAAATCACCCTGTGCCTGATAAACAATAGCATTATTGGAACACGTGGGGATGCTTTCACTGCTTTAAACCACTTTTTTCTGTGGCAGGTATCTTAGCACAGCGTTGCTCATGGAGTACCTCTTGCTTCCAGGCTCCGGAATGGGAAAGGCAAAGAGGTGTGTCAAGGGGTGGGTTGCTACTGAATAATGCCTCCTAAAAGTAGTACTGCAAAGATGGTTTGGCAGGACCAGGGAAGGAGAGAACTGTCGGAGGACGAGCTGTTGGGTGCTGGTGGGGCCATCTGCAGCCCAGGTGGCAGGAGGAGCAGCTGGCATCCGCAGCCTTGGCCCTGAGTGGGAGCAGAGGCAATGCTCGCCAGCCTAATTACCAGAGATGGTCTGTAGCCAAAACACAAGCCCTGCAGCCAGAAGGCTATGCCAAGAAACCAGGTCCTCATCTCTGGGAGGGCTTGCAGGGGGACAGAGGGAGCAGGGAAGAGTGCCCTGTGCCCTCCAGCACTTTCTGTCTGAGGCACTGCACCCAGCAAGGCACTTAGAAGAACTGCCTTAGCACAATAACACTGCAAGTAGTAGCAGGACTGAATAACTCCAAGTTTAGGATTGGGAATGTGTTACAAAGCTTACAGGGAAGTCAGACATGGCTGGGAGCAACCAGTATCTGACTTACGGGTAAGCATTACACAGAGAGGAAAAAGAGACTTTGCTTATCTTTCATTACTCCTGAGTACTCACGGTGGCAGGATAGCATGGCTCCTGTGGGAGAAGTCCCCATCACACCCACTGGTCCACCCCTCCCTGGCCGTTCCTTCCCTGTCCCTGGAGAGTCTCCCCACCTCTCCTTTGTGAGAGTTATGGCTGAATATCTCCAAACTGTGATACCTTTTGATTATCCGAGGTACACGTTATATGTGTCTGGAAATGAAGCAGATGAGCACGACATTTAATCCTTTGCTGATCTCATGCTTTGAATTTTAATCTTTGCACTGCCACTGACTTGCTTTTTTACCTTGAGCAAACCACAACAGCGCTCTGTACCTCAGCCCATCCATATGTTCAAACCTATCTGGCGATGTTATCTTGTCTGGCTGACCCACATTTTATGGGATAGTCGAGAGTCAGCATTAATACCTGATTAGGTACTAGGACACTATCAGACGAAAGAAAATAACCATGTTGTTGCACAAAGCAAGCACAGAGCATTCTTGCACTGAACTGCTGGATGTATTAAATACATATAAAGGGTCATACATTCCACACACACAAAAATACCAACCAGAACCACAATCCAGGTCATTGGGATTTCAGTGCTGGGAGTGTGGTAAATTACAGGACCCTGCATTTTGTTAAGAGCAGACTACAGACATGAAGCAATCGAACCTTGGTCTCAGGTAAGCAGGGAGAAGGTAACACGGACAAAGGGGAGCAGAAGCAGCACAATCCTGTCCAACAGCCATGATAGTTTCTGCTGCAAGACTTTGAAGGTGAAGTGTTGAGAGAAATTAAAAAGTCCCATTCTTCATGTAGTACCAGGGACCTGTAGAAGTCCGATGTCACAAGATAAATGTGATCAAAGAGAAGCTTGTGCAGTTTTCTTTAATCTAGGTGAAAGCCAACTTTTGAACTCCAGCAGTGAATTTCACTGTAAAAAGTATTATGCAAGGCAGTTATGTGGATTAAAGGTAACTGGAAAGATGGAGACATTGGCAAGATATAGAAAAATATATAAATATGTAAATGCATAAAGGGAAGTCAAGTGTGACTCCCTTTCCTAATTGCCTAACATGATTCCCACTAGATGCATAAATTACAGCTCCTATTAACAGCACTATGAATAATAATCAGTTTACTTTCTGGCTTGTATCTAAATATACTTTCTATATGATTTCATCTTTTATTCAGCTGTTTAAAAGCAGAACATCTAATTACAGTTCCTATTAGTCTACATTAATTTTTTTCTCGCTACAGAGCATGTGTGATGACTGATTTTCTAAAAACAGACAGAATTTTTTAGCATATGGAAAAATCATGTTATTACTAATACATTCCCACATGACTCTACATTTCAATTCCCTTAATTATTTAGTCACTGCTGATTATGTCTTTTCACAATTCATTATCCCATTTCCTGCAACGTGGGCATTTTATTCATTAAGTGTCAAAATGAAGGGCCTGACCTCCAGGAAGATAATCAGGAAATAAGTGGCAGATATAAAAGGTCTGGGTTTCCCTTAAGTGCTCACTTATTTCAGTAGCTGTGCCATGTTTTTAGTAAGCGGTGACAGAAGCGAACTGTTGTTGGTAATTGCAGAAAGGCACGGGGCTGCCAGTCTGCGTGATCTCTGTTTTCCCCGACGCGTGCTTCTTGCGTCAGCTGATGGTTTCTGCTGTGCAGTGACAAGAATGGAGTGGTGTGACAGCAAAGCCAAATTGCTTCTGTGGGACAGAGTAGCACCACCTTTCAAACACTTAGAGAGGCTGGTTGGTACTTTGACGCATGGGTTGACCTCAGGAGCAGGGTCTTTGCAGGCTTCTGTCAGCCTCAGGTGACTCTTGCTCCCCAAAAGATGTTCAGAACATACGAAGTTTCCAGAAGTGCCTGGAAACTGCTTGCACCTTCCTGCTGAAGCCAGACCTCTGGTAAAGCTGAAAAGCCCACACCAGCAGTGCAGGAGGCATGATGAAAGGTCATATGGATGATGCCTGGATGTGTTCCTGTGTGACTCGGTCTAGGTGATCCTGCTGTGGCAGGGAGATTGGACTAGATGATCTTTTGAGGTCCCTTCTAATACCTAATAATTCTATGATTCCCTATACACTGACTAAAGAAGAGAAGCATCAACCAAGAAACATCAAAGTGAACTGTTGCCAGGCTGTGAGGTGAAATAGAAATCAGATTTATTTGCCTTGGGAACAGTTTTCATACAAAATAAAGATGACTGTGTGCAACCCGCCTGGATGTGTTCCTGTGCGACTTGGTCTAGGTGAACCTGCTCTGGCAGGGGGATTGGACTAGATGATCTTTCGAGGTCCCTTCCAGTTCCTAATGATTCTATGATTCTATGTCCAGACTAAGGGTTAGACCATGGGGCTGGGGTTTCAGGTCAGACATTGTGCTTCAGGCATTCACCTAAAAAATGAGTCCATGTAGCTCCAAGATGTAAAAGCATCTAGTGTCCTAGCCTCAGCCACTGATGGGCATATCAGAGTCTGAAAAAGCCATCACTGATGAAAAAGCAGCATGCTGTCTAAGCATCACACTCTGGCTGCTCACAGCTGTGAGGAGCCAACCCTTGAAACGCTGAAGGAGTTCAGACAGACAGGTGTGTCCCTTCTAGATTGTACAAGCTGACAGTGTAACCTGTGAGGAACAGGGAGATGACATCAGTGCACATCTCTTCTGTTCCCACTGCCATAGTCTGTCAAATTTTCTGTCACAGCAAAACCAGCATCACAACACGACCAAGTAACAATTACTCAGCACATACTCATGCACGGCAACAATTACAATAAGAACGTGAAGATGATTTAATTAGCCTGCTAATAATGTCTGGCAGTTTTGCAAAGATGGGACTAAATGTTTGCAGTATTTATAATACATGAAGCTTACCCCCATATGTGTGTGTGCCTATATGCAAAATGCATACAGCATTTTCTATTTATGGGGTTTCTGTGAGCAAAAATTAGTTTGAAAAGCTTTTAATACACATTAGATTAACAGACAGCAGTTTCCTAAATAGCCTCATAGCTAGATAAATACTTTGCCTAATGCCATTTCATCTTCTGCCCGCCGCATATGATTTGCTTTTGATGCAGCACACGCTTCATTATACATTATTAAAGAGCCAGTCAGTGTGCCCCCGGAGTTACCATCCTGCCCCCTGCTTATTTTTTAACAAATTTCCTCTTTTCATTCGTACCACAGTGATTAATCATTTCAGCTAACGGCAGCACTCTTTACGATCTGAGTCAGTGACTTCAGACCATCTTAATCCCCTGTTAGGCAGGTTTTAATGTGCTGGGAATTTACTTACAAGCTTTTATTTATAGCACAGCGTGCTCTCAATTTCATACAACAACAAACACAAAAAAACCTGCAAATAGCTCTTGATTTCTGCTTTTAATGTTTCTGATGAACATTTAGGGGAGGGAAAAGCCCTACCAAACCGTGAAACAGAAACCAGAAAGGCAGCGTGAATAATGCTTCTATTTCAAAACTGTCTCAGGTTCTCTAGCTGTCTGGAGAAAACCTGTTGCATTCCAGTGTCTCTCTGCAATCAGATAATTCCTGGTCTGGGTTATTTTGTACCCTCTGTTTGCCTGCGACAAAGCTTTTAGATTACTTGCTTATTAAAACAGAGTCCTCCGGGGCTTCTAAAGCCCTTAGGTGCAGCATCCTTATTTGCAGCATGGTTGGCAGAGAAGAGTCTTTGATTTTTATGTTAATATTACAAATATCTCTAGCTAACTTTAAGATCTGTGCTGAAATGGGTGACCTCTTTTCTGTGTTATAACAGCAGTTCAAAAGAATCTTTTATTAAGCCAAGTGCCTGATCATTATTGGTTTTTATTGTGCTGTGGTTTTGTCTAATATTAAGGGAAATGATTTGAGGGGAGAGATAAAGCATCAAATGGATGTAGTTATCAACATTTTGATGGCGTCTTACCTTGTTGCAGGAGAAGTCTGAATAGGTTTTTTTTTGGGGTGGACTTCTATTCTTTTCTAAGCAAAGATTCTAGACCCATTACAATGCTCTCCATCACATGGTAGTGCCAAGACTGGAGATCTAAGTCTACTTAAACAATGAGCAGGGTGGTGACAAAGTCTCTACAGAACCTAGCCATGATGACACAGAAGTGAGGTTACAGGGTCAGGATCTGCTGTACCACTTTACCAGAGGCTCTTTAGGCCCACCCTATGTAATACTGTATTTCTAATATCTATGAAGCACTGCATTTTTAGGACCTCCAGATTGTCTCTGTTGTTTCCCTTTCACATCATACTGAACCAAATCCCAGACTTGTATAAGGAGGAAGCAATAGGCAACATCTAAACTTTGGCACAGGGGAGGGGAGGCTGCACGCACAGTTTAGGAGATTTGTGGTTGATGATACAGAGACACAACTCTGCACTGCCCTGGGTATCAAGGAGACAGCTCATTCTGGTTCTCTGGGATTTAGAAGAGACAGGTAGGAGCCAGTATCCATCTGCTTCCTCCCACTGGTCACTTCTCCAGTATTTTTTGTGTTTTCATTTGTCTTTTTTGCATGTACTTTTAACCTCATAATTTTTCATCCCAACTCATATTTGTCTACATTTATTTCTTTTCCTAAAGCCACACTGAGCATCACATTACAATTCCTAAGCTTGTTGATCTCATTGATCCAGTTTGGGTGTCAATGGCTTACTTAGACAGACACGTTTCCATGTTCTTAAGGTGTTCCCAGAAGCAGATGATTAATATGGTCTCTATGCTTGTGTTCTCCAACTAGCTTCTTCTAAGCACTGCCAACCAAATGGCTGGTGGGCCAGTCACAGTCTCACATCACTATTATTTGCTTCTGACATTTTTCTTGTTGAAAAGTTTCTTGTTTATCATTTCACAGTAGTAAACTTTAACCCCTCTTAGCTTTAACCATTAAAAAAAAAATCATTGTTAATTTTAGCAAAGTGACTCTGCAGTCAGTGAGGAGTGAGGCATCTTCAGAGGAAATTTTGTCCTATTCCCTCTTCTGTGACTACCCAGGGAGATGAAATTAATATCTTAGATTAGATACCTATCTTCAAATAACTGTAACAAGATGAGATAAATTCCATCTCAATTAACCACGTAACATATACAGAGTTGAAACCATCTTATTTTAAATGCTCTCATTTACTTTTAGACTCCGTCAAACCTGTATAATTTAACATGTTATGCTTAGAACAAGGAACATGCTAGTGACTTCACTTTTACAAATTTAATAGAAAACTATCAACTTGTGTAGAAACAGCGAAATGAGTAATGTTACAAGAACAGCTTTAGGCAGTGCACATTAATAGCTGTGGTAGGATTGACTTGCAGTGCCTTGGTTCTGTGATCAGCAACAAGATAATTAGTACAATTATCCTGCAAATTCATTATCTTGATTCCTTCCACTTGTGCATTTTATTCATTGTATATCAAAATGAGAAGCTTTGCCCCTAGACAGATAATCAGGATGTAAGTGTCAGTAACAAAAGGTCCGAACGTTCTTTAAATAAGCCTTGGTAGATGTGACCTTAAATAGGCTCTGTGCTACTAAAGAGTTTAGTGATTATTCCAAACAGAAGAAACCCTCTAATTTTGCAGAGAAATGCAGTTGTGCATTTTATAGGCTTCCTCACACCTTAATTCTATTTTGAGATAAATGACTTAAACAGAGGGTAGTTCTGAAACATAACATTGCTTCTAGTCTTAATTCACCTGTAGTGCTGTGCATCACTCTGCATACTCCTTATCCTCTCACTACATATATCCAAGAACCAGCTCATCTATACTGGGACTCTCTTCAGCCCATGCATCCAGTGGATTTGGGGCTGATACCAGGGTGCAGGGAAATTGCATGGACTGATTTATGCAGGTCTGTTGCCCTTCTCTACAGCTGGGACACAGACAGACATGTGAGATCAGAAGTACCTCTTGGCTACCACAAGATGGAATCCGACAGGCTAGTAGTGTGCTCTTAAACAAAGTACAACATGTTGCAGATCCATTTTAGATCTTCCAGGACGATCACGCATCCCTCCTGCTTGGAACTAACACAGAGAGTTTAGCTGTCAATACTATGTCTCTTTGGTAAGGTGGTACTCAAACTGGCCACCTTGGACAATGAACTCAGGACTAGGTGTTTGCTCCTTCTAGGCTTTCACAGGAGTCAGTGAAAGAGAGCAGACAGCAGCATGAAGGTGGTTCACAGCAGGTGCCTGAACCACCACATGCCAGAAGAATAGTGCAGTGCTTGGCTGGAATGACCCTGGAGCCACCTGGATCCACAAACAGCAACAGAGCCATAGAGATATGACTGGAAATGAACGTCTAGGGCAGCTGCATACATGATCAGCTACACTTTCCCTTTTACCTCTGCTGCCTTCAGCATTTAATTCCCCTTATCTTTGTCTCACAGAACACTCATATGCTTTAACACACTTCAAGTCATAGCATTCTTAAAGTGCTTTTATTTTAGGATATGAGCTTCATAAAAATGCATCTGCTGAGCCAACAATGCTCTTCATTCTTTGCCTTTTATTTTAAAGGCATCTAAAGCTTTACTTGTAAGGCTTGACTCTGTCATAGCGGCAGCGGTACCTATGCTTAGGATGATACATGGTCATCAAAAGTTAGCAAGAATGGTGTCCCTTTTGGAAAAGTTGAGGATACATGGCAATGGACCATACATTTATGATTCCACCATAGAATCACACAATCATTAGGGACTGGAAGGGACCTCGAAACATCATCTAGTCCAATCCCCACACCACAGCAGGATCACCTAGACCAAGTCACACAGGAACATATCCAGGTGGGTCTTGAAAGTCTCCAGAAAAGGAGACTCCACAGCCCCCCTGGGCAGCCTGTTCCAGTGCTCTGTCATCCTCATAAACAGGTACTTCATGATGTCCCCAAGTCCTGCATGGTTCCTAGGATGTGCTCTGCAATATTTACAATCCAATGGCTCTAAGTCAAAATAAAGGCACTTGAACATACAGAACAAGATGCTTCATGGTTCAGCCCATTTCTGCATGTTTGCTAGTACTGGCATACACTGTTTAGCTGGTGTATCTTTCTCAGTGCCTCATGACTTTTGAATTACCTTTTGCCAAGTGAAGTGTGTGAGAAGGAACATTCTCAAGCTGGATTTGCAGCCAGAAACACGAGGCTGCTGCAGCCAGAAATGCTGCCAAAGGTTACGTGAGAGTACCAAAAGCACAGGCATCCCTGAGCTGGCTGGCTCCCTCCCTGGCATCATAGATTCAAGAGATGGGGCACTGAAATCAAAGACTCCAGGTCTGATTTCTGTCTGAGCTGAGAACTCCCTCTACCTCTCTGTCCAACCTGTGTGGTTTCTGTTGGGAAAGAGAGACACAGAGAGGGGGTAAGAACAGATTTTTGTTGTTTTCTTTTAAATCACAACACTGGAAACTTAAAAAAAAAAAAAGAATAAGAAGAAAGAAGAAGAAAAAACCCCACAATACCTTAGATGACAAGATATAGAAAGGTACATACAGCACAGAAACAATAACATCCTTTACAGAAGGAAACATTTGATGATTTGGGGAATTTGCCTATGTATAATTTATGACTTCCTTATGGATGCTTTTTACTGTGTGATGCTTTTTATACTCTGTGTATTAAGAAGACAAGGAAAAGAAGCTGATGTCTGTCCATAATAAAGTCAATAGCTGGAGATTATCAACACCTGAATAGGTCTTATATAAAGAAAACAAAAGGTTAAGGGGCAGGTTTTTTTCCCCTGCCTCTCCATTGTGGTCTAGATTTGGGTAGTGGAAAATCCCAGACAAGAAAGAAAAGATATCAGATACTAATCCTGGTTGTTAGAAAAAATCACAGAGCCTAACTGATTCCTGGGAGACACCAAGGGCCCAGAGATAAAGGCAGCTTGTTTAGGAGAAGAGAGCCTAGGGGCAGCTCTCTGAGCAGGGAGACACCAGGGAGGATGAAAGACATCGCTGGCTGGGAGGGGAGGAAGAGAGAAAACCAAACTGAACGTGGGAGATGGTGGAAATGTATGTTCAGATGCAAGGGAACTGAGGAGTGATGACGAAAAACAATGGGGAAACTTAGATGTGGTAAAGCATTCAGATCTTTTATTGCTTCGTCTAGAGATGTACACTGCTTCTCCAGCTGATAGGGAAAAGTCACTACCACTTACATTTTTGGAATAGCCACAGAACTTGCAGTGGTCACACAGCCTGGAAAATTCGATGCATATGGCAAATCTGCGATAAGGCAGCTTAGGGTAAGGTAAGCCCTAGGTGGGGGGCTCGAACACAGCAGCTGAGGACTGTCCATCCACTTGGGAAAAGTCTGAAGTGCCTGGAAGCACAAAATCAAGCTCATGTTCCTGTTCCCAGGAAAAAAATCATGATCTCCAAGCATCGTCTTTCCTACACTGTGAGAAAGTGGCAGCTTCCAGCTTTCTCATCTGATGAACAAGAGTGGGAACCAGCTGCCGCTGCAGCAACTATATTTAGCAGTCTATTCTGATATTGATGCATATATACCTGGGTCCTATTGCCTGTAACCAGAATTATTGTGACAAACTACAAGGACAATAGGCCTTTTAGGATTCAGTTTGTACTAACGAAATGTCTAAGGAAAATTACCCTCTTTTTGTCCAAGTTAAATTATTCGAGCTTTTCATTAATACTCATTAAGTTTCTAAGGGTTGGCACTTTTAGCAAAAAAAATCGTTTTCACTGACACAAAAAAGCCACCCAGATAAATGAAGAAAATGTTTACTCAATTTAATAGGCATAATTTTCTCTTTTGGTGCTCAATTCAGCATTGGTATCTGAAGTCAACAAAGGTTGGATCAGGGTCTAAAATTTCTTTAATTGGGCTCTTCTCATTTACACTGGAATATACTGAAAACTCAGGCCTATAATGAACCATTACATATGCGTACATGTATTGCCAGGAAAATTAATAATGGCTTGAATTTGCTCAGTATTTATTCAGCATTCATGAGTAAATAACAAATAACTTGGTAATATTAATGAAAAAAAGCCTGTGGAAAATCCACACAGCTGGAAAGAAACTTTTTAGTGTGTGAAGCCCACTTTCTGTCCTTCCAAACTGTTGTCATTGCTCAGAATAACTTCTATTTTGTTCCAAGGCTGAAGTGACAGGCTTGCCATTTCTATGTAAAATTACATGGTTTTAAACTGAAGTTTGTATATAGGCCCTTTCATGCCTGGGTGACTTCAAGTGTAGTCAATGTTATGGCAAAGAGTCTATATTTTTAATTAAATTTCACTCTGTTGGCAAAAATGAAGTTTTCAGAAACTGTCAGAAATGTGATTGTTTATCACCATCTTCTTATGACCTGTGCAGTGGCGCTGTTTGGATGACTGAGTCAGAATCCCACCATTTAAGGTAACCTTCATAATGTGTACATGGAATCACAGAGTCACGGAATCACTAAGGATTGAAAGAGACCCCGAAAGATCATCTAGTCCAATCCCCCTGCCACAGCAGGATCACGCAGACCAAGTCGCACATGAACATGTCCAGGCAGGTCTTAAACATCTCCAGTGAAGGAGACTCCACAACCTCCCTGGGCAGCCCCTTCCAGTGCTCTGTCACTCTCACTGTGAAGAAGTTCCTTTTCATATTTTTGTGGAACCTCCTATGTTCCAGCTGACACCCACTGTCCCTCGTCTTATCACTTTATGACATTGAGCAGAGCCTGGCTCCATCCACCTGACATCCACCCTTCACATATTTATTGACATTAATGAGGTCACCCCTCAGACTCCTCCAAGCTAAAGAGACCCAGCTCCCTCAGCCTTTCCTCATAAAGGAGGTGCTCTACTTCCTTCATCACCATTGTTGCTCTATGCTGGACTCCCTCCAGCAGCTCCACATCCCTCTTGAAGTGAGGGGCCCAGAACTAAACACAATACTCCAGATGTGGTCTCACAATTGCAGAGTAGAGGGGGAGAAGAACCTCTCTCAGTCCTGAAAATTTGCATGACCAAGGATTCCACTAGCTCCATAAAGCAGAGGACACAGACAAATGCATGGGTTTTGCTTTGGAATATGTTTATCTACCTGGTCCAAATAACACATAACTAAAAAAATTCTTCATGGAGAGAGTGGTGAGGCACTGGGATGGGCTTTCTAGGGTAGTGGTTGAGTCCCCAATCCCTGGATATGATTCAGAGTCACTTAGATGTAGTGTTGGAGGATCTGGTTTAGGAGTGAACTTGCAGAGTAGGTTTGATGGTTGGACTCTATGATCCCACAGGTGTTTTCCAACCAGAGTGATTCTATGAAATAGAAGGAGCCTTCATGTTGTATCTGAAATTCTCTGGCAATTTCAGCCCAGTTCATAATGGTTGGGGAACGACCTCATGGAAACAGTCAGCACCTGCAAGAATTTGCTCCAGCACTGCGGCAGAGAAGGCAAGGATGCAATTCAAACAGCATAAATGCATAGATGTGCAGTGTCTTTCTGGATACATACTTCTCTTCTCGTAAAGTACTGCATCCGAGCTGTCAAACATCAGTGTCATTCTGCTGTTTTCAGCTAGTGTTAAACACTGCAGCTTTTCCCTGGTGAACAGAAAGGCCCTGTTGAAAACAAAGAGGATGCAATCTTGACATGGGAAGCAATCTGTTTTATTAATTTCATATTATTGAGCTTGTAATTATTTTTTCTATACATTATTAATTTACCAGCACTGTCCTTCAGATACTGCACTTAGTACTTGAGACACTGAGTAGGAGACTGATGTTTTCTACTGCTCTGAAGCTGCTTTTTCAGGACATGTGGCTGTGAGCAGGTTACTGTTTGGGGAAGCTAGTTATTGCTCTGGTAAAATGTTATCAGCAGCACCCTAGCTGCTCCAATTAGTGTCTATCCCTGCAATGAATTAGAAGCATCTCACCCTTCTTTGATGAAACAAGGCAGCATCCCAGTAAGAGGTATAAGCAGCTCCCTACTTAGAATCATAGTAACATTAGATAAGAGCAGGAACGTGAGCACTGACTATAGAATTAGTAATACTTTGTAAATCCACCCTTTACTTGACCTTTATCACAGAACATTAGGGATTGGAAGGGACCTTGAAAGATCATCTAGTCCAATCCCCCTGCTAGAGCAGGAGCACATTGTGCTAATTTATGGGTGGAGATGAGCCATGAGCTAAAGACGCAGGCACAAGAGACACTACTGCAGGCAGAGCTGCCTGGGTGGGGGTGTTAGTTCTGAGCAACAGTAGGAAAACACCATTGACAGGCAGACACCCCCAATGATGCTGTTTTAAGATTCAACAGAAATTACCTGCAATTAAAATTCCTTTCTGCTTCGCATCTCTCTGCACATTCTCTTTCATTATTTGTCTTGTAAAACTGCTTGTTTCGAGTAAAGAGCCAAACACCATCTGTTCTTAAATAGCCATCCAGAACATCGCCTTTCACTACAAGAGGAGAGGAACCAGGTATTAGAAGTGAGAGTACAACAATGAAGAAGGTCTGTGAATTTGAGTATTATTTTCCATGAAGCTTTGACATGGTGAAGACACCATTTATTTTGTGTGATTCTGGGTAAGAGACTCCAAACTCTGAGGCTAAACTCTGCAGTTTCTCTCTGCTGACCAAACTGCAGCTGTACGACTGTGATAGCATAACACATCAGAAGAGAGAGACGGAAAGCAGCAGCTCTGGATGGAGGAATGCACAGATTTGAAGCTGAAAACAAGAGTAAGAGGAACCAGAGAGAGGGACTAAAGGCAGAGAAAGATCAAAGGAAGTGACACCAATATCGACATTTCAAGGCAGGATATGGGATCATGACCTCCTATGTGGATTGTGCAATCACACAATCTGGTTTTACTGGTTGCTGAATTGCTGTTTGTCCTAAGATGCATTAGGATAATATTTCCTTCTGCATTTGACAACAGAATATATGAAACTGCTGGAATACATGAAAGTGCTGGAATGTGGAAGAACATGTGAATTTGGTTTGAAATATCACATTTAAAAGCTTTAGCACTTCTATCAAAGGGTGAGAAGCAGGATCACTGTGCTCAGCGATACTTTGCAATAAAACCAGCTGTAGCATTTGATCCTAAGCCTGCTGGAACCAGAGACAGCCATTTTCCTTACTGCTGTGAGTTTTGCATCAGGCTTTGGGGCTGCTTTCCAAGGATGCCCCCATTTCTGGCCATAAAGCATGTGTGCAGGAAGCCATCAGTTCCTCACACAGAGATCAAGGCTGTTGCCCTTCTGCTAATTCTAACAACACTGGAGCAATCACAGCTCTTGCTTTGTTCTACAGCAGCTCTCACTCCTCAGCAATATCCAGATCCATCATCACCCAGGGAAGAGGTGGCAGATATCTACAGACATATCTTCACCAAATGGAGCTTGCAAGCTCCTGGCCCCCATCTCACCTAGGCAAGAAGGCCGCAGAGGACTCTTACCTGAGCAGAGCAAGAAAAGCAAGAGGAAGGCAGCTTTGCTAATCCTCATTTTGGCCCAGGGGCTGGAAGTTGTGTGCAGCGGTGCACAAAGTTTTATTGACTCGCACTGGACTGAGGCAGCATCAAACAAACAAGGCAGAAGGATTAAGTTAATCATT
>JAOXOE010038804.1:12792-41366 GCA_028565055.1 Phoeniculus purpureus | reverse complement strand
GTTAGATACTAGGACAAAGGTTGGACTCGATGACCCTAGAGGTCCTTTCCAGCCATGATGATTCTGTGATTCTGTGATTCCTTTCATAACTGACCCACAGTTTTGCAAGCTAAAACCATTACAAAGTCTGAGTGTAACATCATGAAATTGTAATTGAACAAAGGCGGAGCTTTACAGACATCATTTTAATGTCAGTATAAACTGGTGAGACAGTGCTCTCATTCCTACACAACAAGGAAACGAGTTTTTTTGGTAACATTTATGATTTATTAAGCATTCTGCAGTCATCTGGGCAATTTGAAGCAGAGACAAAAGGACGCTATAAGCAACAGAACATGGAACAGGTGTGGACAAGAAAAATCCAGTGTTTTATTTAGTTAAATTCGTTGGACAGAAACATTCATTTCAGTGCAATTCACATGATTTATTAAATTGCTGTGATTTAGCCTATTTCACTTTGAGTGGTTTCTTAGTATTCAGCATTGCAGACTTTGTGCTTACCCACACACTGAAGTTGCAAAACCTCTTAGAGTTCTCTATGCTAATAAGCCCCTACAGATTTCAGTGGAACTTATTAAGAGTTGTGTGTAGTTTGCCTCATAATTTCAAAAATATGCATTAAACCCTCAACTTTCCCAATAGCAGGATCTGGAAATTATTTTTCTTCCATCGCTTTGTGAATGATACAGTTTTTTGCTTTAGCTTTTTGTTTGATAATGGTTTTGTGAGCAATGCATTTAATGAGGTAAATAATTGGCATATTCTATTAAGTATGTGTAGAGAGAATCTAGTACCACAAGAGAACTATAATAAATAGGATTCTCATTTATTACAAAGGATGTATTAAACATATTATTTAGTCCCACTTAATATATTATGGCCAATATGAAGCAATTAAAAATATTAGAAACCACTTTTAGTCAGAGAAATAGTGGAAAAAGGTATAAAAAACTATTCAGATTTCCTTTTACACTACATCATTCTTTTTACACCACATAGTAGCCAAACAGAGTAGTCAAAGTCAACTAGTCAGAACAAACTGAATTATTGAAGTCTTAAACCAGATATCCAGCAAAAAATTGGTAGCATCTTTCCAGCTAAAAGCTAAATCAGATACTCTGCCTTGGCTGGAGGTCAACAGTATAGATTCTTGTCTTAGCATAGTGTAAAAAGTAGCACAAAAACGGAGCAGTCGTGAAGGTCTGTTGTCTGCTTTTCGAAGTCAAATGCAGAATAGAGTGGGGACAAATGTCATATAGGGCGACAGAAAGTGGATTAGTAAGGTTAGAAACCTATTTAGACATGAAGTCAAGTCTAATGCAGACCAGAGCACAGTAAAAAACTAAAATTTACTTTATCTCAATGTTGATTTTAATAGCATCTTTAGTTTTTATTTCTTATGTATTATTAAACCTCTTTTCTATTGATAATAGGGGCTGTTCTTTGGTACTGGTAGAGAAAATTTGTTATTATGCTATTACACACAGTTAATTCAGCATTCTTTTTTGTTACTATGCTTTTCTTATTGGTGAAATGTAAACAACATATATGTGGGCTTTATTGTCTCACATTTCGTAATTTCAATGTCAGACCTGAAAAATAGGTGTAGCAAGCCAGAGATGCACTAGCAAAACTGGTGTGCTCTGAGGGTAAGCATGGCAGTACTTCACAGGTGTTTTAGGAGTCTCTGAAGTAATATATATGTAAGAATAACTGATGGACTCAAAAGGACCATGTTTTGTTGTTATAGTGTTGTAGATAATGTGAGATTATTTTTTAATATTAAGAGAAGAACCTAAGCAGAAATATTATTTCCAGGAGAAATAAAAGGAAGAACAAAATCAGATAGTCTAAAAAAAACAGAGGTCCATCCACTAAAACAGAAACTTACCTATGGTTGCTTTTTTTCAGAGCCAGTGGAACGTTTAGATGTAAACTGTTTTGATCCTAATGTGTTACTGGTGCAAAGATAAAAAAAAACTCTAAAACTTTGGGTTAACAGAGTAAATTTGCAAACATATTTGGCACGATAAATTCCAAAGAACAATCCTCTAGAACTCAAAAGCTTGTTAGTGCCAGGGACAGGTATTTTTTTGTAAACTATTGCAATTTCAGTTTCTTATTTTTTAGTTAAGTTTTTAAAAAACCTTAATATTCTAAAATTTTTGAGGCTAATGGCAAAACTTTTGTTGTTGCCAACACAGTAAGTTGCTCCTAGCTGCCAGAAAACTGCTTAAATATTTGAATTAAAAATTAAGTGGCATTAGCTGTAGCTATTTGGTGAGAAACTTGGAGGATGACAGTGTGACTTTAGTTCTTACCACTTGCTCATTCTTCATGGAATGATCTTTGATGTTTGATTGAAGTCTTCCTAGCCTGTATCAAAAATCTAAAAAAGATAAATGTCTCTTTATACATTTAAGAAAGTAAAGGAAGGATTAATTAGCTTTAGACTAGTTTCACTTTAGGCTTGAGATGTCACAAGTACACTCTTTCCCCCAAAATACGAATAAGAAGCCTATCTGCAAACCTACCAGGAATTTTATTGTCAAACAGAATTGAGTATAAAGTTGCCAAATTACACCACCACCTTCTCAAAGCACAAGAAGTGAAAATTACTGTAGAGAATGTATAGTGAGTAATCGTGCTGATACATCCTTTTATCAAGTCAACAAAAGTAATGTAAGTGCTTTGTCTCATGAAGAAGGGTAGTAATAACCAGGATAAGTGTAACATCCACAGACAATACTTGTTGCAGTGGCTGTCTCTAGCAGTTGGGTGCTGGAGCTGAGACTTCCAGACATAACTGCAAAGGCTGAAATTACTTCACTAATCTCTGTTATTGCATTCCTCTGCACTCCCATCTACTGACACGTTCATTACAGCTGCAGGTGTGTAACTAGGCAATAACATCCAGTTCCAGTTGAGGAAAACAAGTGCTCAATGTTTGATACTTCAGTGGTGAGATCTGGCCTCTTGAAAAGATACTCAAATGTGGGGTTTAGACACAGGGAAATAACATGCTGAAGGTTACTTTTCACTTACTGTTTTGTCAAAAGATGAAACAAAGATTCATTTTACTAATGCTGTGACTCCAAAGTGATTGCTCCTGATTTAGGTTAGAGATGGCCTTTCTACTACAGTGTTCCGGAGAGCTGGAATATACTAACATTTTCCTTCATTTCGTTCTAATAAGGAGCTGTCCAGTAGCTGATATTTTTCCTAGCGGTTTATGCTCTAGCCCCATGCACGAATGGGCTCTCATTTCTAGGCAGAGATCAAGGCATCCACTTGGCAATCCTTAAAATGACTGAAAAGGTGTTGGGTAAATAGTACAGCATGGCGGGTAAAGGCAGGCTGAGCTACCTTTTGAACTGTCTGCGACCAGAAGGTAATATATCTGTGCCTCTGTGACCGTTAAGTCTCTCATTACAAAGAGTGAAAATTTAAATCCGGCTAACTTCTCTGCTGACTGCTTTAGCTACGTGTTTTATTTGTGTCTCCTGCTGCTCACAAATATCTGGTTGCCTTCTTAGTTCAAGGGAGAATTGTTTATTACTGATCTATGCCAGCAGAGCATACAGGTTCACAAAGCTCCCTCAAACAGAAATGAATACATCATCCAGTCTTGCCTCTCACGAACCTGTATGGGAAGTGAAAAAGGAACAGTTTCTGCTTTGCAGCTTGTTTTCACAGAATCACAAAATCACAGAACACTGGGGATTGGGAAGGACCTCGAAAGATCATCTAGTCCAATCCCTCTGCCAGACCAAGTCACACAGGCACATATCCAGGCAGATTTTAAACAAATCCAGAGAGGGAGACTCCACAAGCACCCTGAGCAGCCCATTCCAGTGCTCTGTCACCTGCACCATGAAGTTCCCTCTTATACTGATGTGGAATCTACCAAGTTCCAGCTTACACCCATTGTCCCTTATCTTATCATTAGATGACATGAGAAGAGCCTGGCTCCATCCTCCTGACACTCACCCTTCACATATTTATCGACATCAATGAGGTCACCCCTCAGTCTGCTCTTCTTCAAGCTCGTGAGACCCAGCTCCCTCAGCCTTTCCTCATCAGGGAGGTGTTCTACTTACTTCGTAATCTTTGTTCCTCTATGTTGGACTCTCTCCAGCATTTCCATTTCCTTCTTGTCCCAGATATGGACACAATATTCCAGATGTGGTCTCACCAGGGCAGAGTAGAGGAGGAAAAGAACCTCTCTCGATCTGCTAACACCCTGCTTCTGATCCACCCCAGGATGCCATTGGGCTTCTTGGCCACAAGAGCACATTGCTATCTCATGGTCATCCTGCTGTCCACCAGAACTCCCAGGTCCTTTTCTCCTACATTGCTCTCCAACAGGCTGGTCCTTAACCTATACTGGTATCTGGGGTTGCTCTTGCCCACTGGTACCTGGGGTTGCTCTTGCCCACATACAAGATTTTACATTTGACCTTGTTAAATTTCATTAAATTCCTCCCTTCCCAGCTCTCCAGCCTGTCCAGGTCCCACTGAATAGCAGCACAGCCTGCTGAGATGTCGGCCACTCTTCCCAGCTTTGTGTCATCAGCAGACTTGCTGACAGTGCACCCTAATCTCACATCCAAGTCAATAATAAATAGATTGAATAGGACTGGTCCCTGTACCAACCCTTGATGTACTCCACTAGATACAGGCCTCCAACTAGACTCTGTCCCATTTGCCATCCCTTTCTGGCTTCTATCCTGCAACAAGTTCATGATCCACATCTATACCCGATCATCCACTCCACTCTGCCTCAATTTGGCTGCGAGGATACTGTGTGAGACTGTCAAATGCTTTCCTGAAGTAAAGATAGACAACATGCACTGCTTTGCCATCATACATCCACCTGGCTATGCCCTCACAAAAGGCTATCGGGTTGGTCAAGCATGACTTCCCCTTGGTGAATCCATGCTGACTGTCCCTAATGACCCTTTTGCCCTTGATGTGCCTAGAGACAGTGTCAAGGATAAATTGTTCCATCACCTTTCCAGGTATGGAGGTGAGGCTGACTGGTCTATAGTTACCTGGGTCCTCCTTCTTTCCTTTTTTGAAGATTGGAGTGAGATTTGCTATCCTCCAGTCCCCAGGACTGCATGCGTTGGTGCACAGACATTTCAGGGAGTGAGCTAAGCCCTCCAATTTCACTTTACGACGGTGGGAGACCTTGTAGTCTTCATCAAGACCAAAGTGCTGCCCCACCCATCAACAATGCCTTCCCCTTTGAATCTAGTTTAAAGCCCTCTGAATGAACCCTGCCAATTCCTGCCCCAGAACCCTTTTTTCCTTTAGAGATAAACCTTTCCCATGTGTAACTGACATGTCTGGTGCCTTATAAAACCAGCCACCATCAAGGAACCCAAAGTCCTGCCTGGAGAACCAGTCTCATAGCCAGACATTATGGATTGAATCCTTCTGTTCTAGCCCTTGTTCTCACTGGAAAATGGAAGTAATGAAGGATTACAGTTTGTCCTCTGGACTCTCTCACCAACCATCCTAAGGCGTTGAAGTCTTTCTTCATTCCCTTCAGGCTACAAAAGACAGCTTCCACCCTGCCTGCCTGCAAGATCAGCAGTGGGTAATAGCCAGCTGATCTCACCAGGTTAGGCAGTGTCCCAGTGATATCCCTGGCTATTGGGCTCCAGGCAGACTGCAGACTTCCCTATGATGAGGGTCAACTCTGCATATTGGGCCCTCAGTCCCCTTGAGAAGCGAGTTTCCAATAACTACTACCCTTCTCTTTGTGGAGGAGGTTGTCGTATTACTGGAAGACTTCACTGATCTATGCAACCTCTGCAATAGGTTGCCTACCACTTATATCCCTATTAGACTGGCTGTCTTCCAGGAGGTGCTGATACCTATTTCTCAGTGGCGACTGGGGAGGTGGGGAAGGCCAGGGAGGTGCTTGCCTTCTGCTACGGACTTGCACTTGCCTCCACTCACCCCTTCTACTTCAGCTTCTGTCCTCCATCGGAGAGGTGCAGGATACAGCGGCCCTTTGATTCTGATTGTTATTTGGCTGTTGTCCAGACTGCAGAACCTGGCTCCAGCAGTCTACCTCTAATGCTCCTGAGCTTTTCTACTTCTGCTTGTAGCCTTTCAACCTTGCCTTGCAACTGTGCCGCTCGGTTAAGCAGATAATCTACCTGCTCACATTGTGCATATCCTGAGAACACTCAGAGGCTGCCACATTCACTGCAGCCTGTCACCTGCACAGCCTCATCTTGCTGGGGGACCTGTGCTTGGGTTCCCACACAGTGATGCAGTGGTGACTGTAGCCTGGTCTCCCTCTGCTGCCAGGTTGACACCATTTTTTTGTATTGTTTTTTGCTCCCTGGTGGCTAAAAGCGGCTGGTTCTGTGGCTTCATGCGGTCTGAGCACGATCTCCGGTTTCACTGCGCTTAAACATCCCACAGTTTGAACCTTACCACGTCCCTGTCGGCTTCTCTCTCAAGAGTTTCCAACTTTTATTGAATCCTGCTTTCCTCTCCCAGAGCAATCCAGCCAAGGATACTCCCTAATCTTGACAAATACCTCAATAATTCAACAAACAGTGTTTGAGACCAGCTCCAGCTCTGTTGTTCCATGAGGTCAGGGTAATTTTGTTAGGTCAGCAAGAAGATGCTTATTACTGTGTGATTTCCTTGCACAACTAGGTAGGAGATGATTTTTTTTCTTTACAATAGGTAGGGTTGTTCAGTTAAAATACTGCTTATACACCACCTTTGAGCACAAAATGATTTTTTAAATAAATTAATTTTTATTATGTGCATTTCCTATAACTAATGACATAATGAAACATTCTAGAAATACTTTACTTTTTATGCCTCACTTCATATTTCCAGCTATCACTAGCAACATGAACAAAAAGCAAAATAAATGAAGAAACACTTTAAATTGCATAGTTTTAGAAATACGGTGCTGTTACTCTCCATCTCAGCAGAAGCAAAACTTCACTGTGCTTTAATGGATGATGACATCTGAGTGTTATGAGGAATGTTTCATCAAATAATATGATCCATGGCTCCCTAAACCTCACATTTATCTCACGTTAAGCTTGCTGGAGAAAGCTTTTAAGTTGAGTAAAGCTTATTGTCATAGAACAGCTGTGGATGTCTAACCTGTGCTATCACAGTGGTAAGGTAGGTGTGGTTCTGCTATGAGGAAGCACTAGGAGTACCATGGGTTGTGTGGCATAAGGTACAGGTTTCCTTTCTAGAAAACAGGTTGCTAGTAATGTTTAATGCACAGATACAACATTTTGCCTCTCAGTGTTCTTGTTTTCCATCTGTTCTCAGGACAAACCCTGCCCAAATGATTCACAACTGAGGTGACCAGAAGTGATCATTTGTTTCCATTAGGACCTTAGACCATTTCATAGCTGTACTACAGCTGGAAAGTACAAAATAATACTAGTCTGTTATAAAAACAACAGCTTATGAAGACTGCTATTAGTTGTTATAATCAGTGGGTATTGTAATGGGTTGCCATGAGAGTCATTCAGGTGAAAATGATTTATGCTGTTCCAAGTGCATCGTTTAGTAAAACTATTGTAATACTGGCATTGCAGTGCATTGCTCCTACTCTCATCTATTTGTAGGTAGAGAAACAGCCAACAGAAAACCATTTTCAGGGTAATAGTTGCTTTTAAATATGTTTTGGTGGCAGGATCATGGCACGTAGGAATGAACTTAGAGAGATCATATTGTGAAAGAAACAGAAAACATTGCTTAGAATGGTCTGATGGGCAAAGAGATACAGCAGAAATGTCTTCCATCCCTCACATTGCATCTTAGCAATGTGCAGCATAGTTAGCAATACTGATGTTAGGTAGCTTGTGATGCAGGATAGAGGAGTGTCTGGTAATACCCGCTTTAGAACTAATTTGCTTTCCCATTGATTCTGAAGGAAAACTCTGAGGGACGACTTCTCTGAAAAGGAAGAGTGATACAAGACCATTTTTGTCTTTTAAGAGCATCTGCTCCCACTGCTGTTGACCACTCATCCTTCACACTACTGTTTGAAATACTCCAGAATTGACCCTAGTGGCATAGGAAAAATACTTATTCTCACTTCGTACAGATGACGTAGTTGAAATCATACAGTTAAAATACGGTAAACCTGTGGATGTATTTCAAGTACAGAACAACATGTATTAGTTTGCTAGGATAGAAATACTTGACATGAAGAACAGAAAAGGAAGGGAAGAGCGCAGCAATATGCACATACTATTGGAAAGAACCAGTAGCATCACAGACTGGAAGGGCCAAGAGAAAGAATGGGCTGCCCTCATTATGGATGGAGGAGATAGAGCATGTTTGGGGAGGTACTTCTGTTAACCTACAGGAGGATGGGCAATTAAAGGCTGTAAACTGGAGTGGTAACTGGGTCTAAATCTGCCTTATTGAGTTGTATGACACGATAAGGACAGACCCGATATCAGTAAGTTGACATTTGTGGTACATCAGTGTTTGATCAAGAGATATTTTCAACAAGGAGACTAACATTCCTTGATTCTGCATCTTGGCACCATATTTTAATTTATCCCCATGCTTCTCACCTGCTGATACCAGAAAATTTGCCTATGCTTTTTATTGTCATTCCTGTTTGATACTGAGAGACTTAACTTGATCACAGGAAGTGCTCTGTGGACTGTCTCAGATCAAATGGCCATTGCACTGTTACTCACTATTGCAGATGCCGGGAACATTTCCTGAAGACCTTTCTGATTCTTTTTTGTATTTATATATATGTTAAACTAGTTTCTTTGTTCTCACTGTGCTAAATGAGTGTGATGGACCCTATACACCCTTGTGGGAAGGCAAAGAGTGTCTGAACTGTTAATGAAGATGCTTTTAGAAAGTTGTTGACTCATTATAGAGTCCATAGTGCAATACTCTCGTGTTGAATTCATCTCCACTGAGCAGTTTTCAATTCCAAGTGATAAAATGAAATGGAATCATTATCACAAAGCATTTCTGTGGTTGTAGCTGAGATATTGCAATGTGATTTTATGAAGTGGTTCACATAGGAATTAAATTCCAGTGAAAAGTTGCTGTCATGAAATAAGAACATTTTATGTATTTGCTAGGTCACTACTACTATGTGTGCTACTATTAGAGAACAAGATCTCTTGAATGAAAATTCTTCAGGCTGAAACCTACATTTTCTGTCTAATGTGTTCTAAATTATACATAAGCAGCGCCACTTTCAAAGGTGATGGAGTTTCTTCTTTCACAGCATCCTGTAACTTGACGACTGTTGCCACTGACATGGCAATTCTGTATAGATGGACTACAGTACCCTAGTTTCCAGAACATCCACCTGTAGTGCTATCACTAAAACCTGCTAAGTTTGTGAATATGTTTCTGTGTTTATGCTAACTAACAGCGATAACCACTGCTACAAAGGAGTGGCGTCTTCTATTACAAGCAGCATTTGATTACGTAAAAGTAAAAAGTAAAATCCAAGTATATGAACAGCATCGTTTGCTGTTTGTTGTTATTGTATAACCCAGGAGCATGTTTACATTGCTGTTTGGGCACGTGGCACCAGGTGCAGGTATTCTGCTCTTCCACATTGGCATAGATTGATTGAAAACCACTGCTCACAGGTATTTCTGCTTATGACCGCTGTACCCCCACCACTGATGGATAAGAGATATGACACTTCATCTCAGATTTCAATTAAGTTTGGAAACAAAAGAACAAAGCCCTTTGTTTAAGTTTACACAGCTTAAGTAAATTATTTTAATATGGCCCTTTGATTACCTTTTTCTTCTTTTTTTTTTTCAGAAGTAATTACAATAAACTCAATAATCAGATCTGTTTGCAGTTCAGCAGCCAGAAGGCTGCAACAGAGTACACAGTGTAAACCTCTACAATAGGTTTCTAATACGGGAATTACTTTTTTCTATAGTCTGGCTCATTTCATAGTACAACAACATGAATTTTTTTTTCGTTTTATCATGTTCTCATGCTGACTTGGATGCTGACTCTTTGCTTTTATGTGCTTAACCGTCTATTGTTTGTATTCACTGCGATTCTTCACCGTTTTTCTTTTTAGGCATTAGATTCTGTTCCTAATGGCAGATTGGATAGAGAGGAAAATAACTATGTGAATCAGCAGCAGTCATGTCAGTTTAATCATCCACATCTGATGCAGCACGCGTTTCCTGCATGATTGCATTGTCACGTTTGACACGATTGATGGATTACTACTCCAAATAAGCTTTCAATATTTGTTCACTGTGTACACTACTAAATTGCACATTTCTTACATCCACTTATTAGAAATTTCTGACTGTAATTAGTGTTCATACAGTGCTTTCTTGGTTCTTAAACAGTATCAGTATGGATCACTTTGTAGTTCATTCCTCCTAGGACTGTTGTGGATATCGCCATCCTTTATGGGTTCAAGACCAGGCTGGAAAGGGCTTTGTGCAGCCTGGACTAGTGGAAGGTGTCCTTGCCCATGGCAAGGGGATTTGAACTGCATGAACTTGGTTCCTTCCAACCCAAACCATTCTGTGATTCTATGACCTAAACCACTGTGATTCTATGATGAAGATTCTATGAGTCTATGATTAAATTTTAGCTTCTAGTGACAGTCACACGTGAATCTAGTGTTGTAAATTCTCACTCAAAAGGATGTAGCTCAAATTAGTCATCGTTTGCTGACTGATCCATTTTTCTCGTATTTTGCCTTGTAGTCAATATACTGACTTGAAGATTAATGATTATTAAAAGTAGCTTCTCCTGAATAACTGCACATTTATTTTTTATTCCACCTGATTTGTCAGACCCTGGCCTTGGCACAGTTTTGTCATACCACTCTCCCAGACAATGCTAAAGCTTGGTCCAGGTAATCCTGTGCCCTGGGACCTACTTCCAGTAGGCAGCATGGATGCTCCTGCCCAGGAGTAAAGAGAAATCTGAAATCTTGCTGTGTATGTTCTGCAAAGACCTAGCTCCGTGACCAGGTTCCTGTCCATACTCCTTTCAAGTATAGAGGTAGGTTCTGTGCTTGGAGCAGTGCTAGAGCCAAAGCCCAGCATGAGGGCTGTTTAACAAGTCAGCAGTTTGTATGTCTACATGTCAGTGCTTGTGGAACACCCAAAACTGCATAGGTTAGTAGAGTTTTCTGCTCCGTGTGACTGTAATGGAATTGCAATGGAAAATTAACAGAGTAGTTAAGATGCTGCAAAGATCCTTACTATTTAGACCTTTAAGATGTAAGCTAAAGAAACACAGATGCAGTCTATGAAGACCTACAAGTGCTTGAAGCTTTATCATTCCAACATTACTCATTTGAAGTGTTACCTTTAGATTAGTGTTTATAGTGGATAAACGTGATGGGGCATCATGATAGATACTTGTATGCTGTGCAGGGTCTGGAGACAGGAATGCTTTCGTTTTCCTTAAAGGCAGTGACTAAACATAAGGATATAATAACTAGATCTGTGGGGTGAAACAGTTAGAAATAAAAGATGCAAAATCAAACTTCCTTTTTGTTTCCCACTCTTCTCAAGAGTTTCTCAGTCCCCGTGCGTTCTGCAGGCAACTTAAGCTTGTTGCATCCCTCGTCTTTCCTGGCTCCCCAGAAGCTGTTTCATGTTGAAGCTGATATTTTCCTGAGAACACTTCATTTTCTCTTTTTTCCCAGCACAAGGTGCAGCAAGGCAGCATGACAACAGCCTGCCAAGTAGCCACAGGTTTTTGAAACCACAGGCAAAGAAATTAATTATATATTGCCTGCTACAAGCTATTTAACAGTGAATGATTTAACTTTGCAGAAGAGCACAGTTACTGCATTAAACAAGAATATTAACTTTAAAAGGGAGAAAAACAATTTGTGATCGGAAATAGCTGGTCCAAAACTGTGAACTCACCTGGGGTTCTGTTCCTCCTCAGTCAGCGCTGAGCCAGCAGGTGGAAGTTTTCTTTAAATCTGCAGAAGGAACAAGATAAATGGGAAGGAGGGAAGTCTGGTGTAGTGTTAAGTTTCGTATAGGGAGTCTAGAAGGATTTGATGAAGACAAACCTGAGCACTTTAGTTCATTTTGTTTGTGGAACGTGGTTTTGCATACAAAGAGGGAAGAATTAGTTATATAATGTTCTGTGTGGTTATTTATGTGTGTGTGTGTGTGTGTGTGTGTGGACCACAGAGATCATCTAGTTCTAACCAGCCTGCCCTGAGCAGGGACACCTTGCCACTAGAACAGGTTGCCCAGAGCCCCATCTAACCTGCCTTGAACACTTGCAGGAGGGAGGCATCCACAACCTCCTTGAGCAACCTGTCCAGTGCCCCACCACCCCTAGATTGGGGAATTTCTTGGTGAGATCTTTGGTGATGTATGAACACGTTGGGCTGATTGTGGTGAGGCTTTCAGGCTCTGATGGGAGAAAAGAATTAAAAATTAACGTGGAGTTACTGTGCCATATTAGATCATGACATATGCACTAGGTATTGTCAGAGGCTTTTTGAAAATAATCTATTAGTGTAATAATGCTTGCTTTTCTTACTGCACTTTGTGCATTTTAACATATATGATTTATCAAAGTCTCCATTAATGCTAAAGTGCTTCGTGTAGCTGAGGGAAGCAATAGTCAGCTATTTCAATAACTTGCTTCAGGCAAGAGAATTTGTGATTCCTGGAAATTATGCACTGCTTAATGGTCCAAGTGTTTAATATTGTTTTCCCCCGAGACAAGATATTGTTGATTTTAATATAGCAGGTTTACTCATGTCATTACATCTTATGTCAGGAGATTACACACCTCAAGAGTGATGAAAAGTTCAGAAATGATTGAGCTGTGTTGAACTTCAGCTTAGTAAATCTATGCCTCTTCTATAAAATTAGGAAACTCAGCAGCCGTTAAAGTTAACTCAAGCCACAGCGTATTGTCAAAGGATTTTTCTCAACTCCTGGGTGGCTCACCGTTGATGCCATTAGTTGAAAGGGCTGAAACAAAAATAACAAACCAAGGAGGATTTAAAAACCACTTATAAACCTAGCAAAACAAAAAACTAACTCAATGGAGAAAAAGCGACAACATGTATTTAATTGACACAATGTAAAAACCCCAACAGAAAAATATACAGAGATTATTCACATGTTCTTACATAACTGGGCCAAGCCACTATCTGCACTCCCTTAAAGGAAAGACACCTCCAGCATTTGCTTTTCCTTATGGAAATGTGGAGTTCATTTCATGCATGCATCCTTCAGCACCACTGGGTATTTTAAAATCCCGTTCCCTGTTCCATGTACTTCCAAGGCAGTCCTCCATTTCCAGCATGCTGATTCTTACGGCCACCAATGAGGAAAAGACTCTCTGAATTTCAATGAACAGTAGGAGTGAAACCTTTCCTCTGCTGATCTCTGAGAAGATCATTTGCTCTTACTTCATTCACCATGTTCCCAGGGCAAGACGGTTGCCATGCTCTGCTCAGTGTCATTTGCATCCTCTCTGGAAATAGAGATGAAAGATAAGTGATAAAAAGGCAGGAAACTGGAAGCAGAAAGCTCCAAAACAGTTGTCCCTGTTTGGAGGGTGGCAAAAGCTCTGTCTGGTTGTCATAGCAACATTCCAGCGCCTCAGGCAAGAAACCCACTTCAATTCAAACCACAACAAATATAACAAATTATTAGCAAAGTTCTCTATATCGCTTTCCCTATCTTTGCCTGTGATTAATTAATAATACAAATAATGAGCAATGACACAAACTTCAAAAAACTAAAATTAGCATGCATAGTAGTTGAATTATTTATATATAAATATTTACAGTCCTTTACATTTAATGTGTCTGCAATAGGATCAAATATGCACAGCAGAGTAACTGCCCATAGCCTCACTCTGTAGGAGAGAGTTACCAACTGAAGATGGACAGCTTGAGGTCATTTCAGTACCAGTGAATTAAATGATGCAGAGACCTTAGTACTGAGTCTTGATTGTCTGCACAGTGATACAATGGTCCCTCATGTAATTTCTGGCTCCTGTCAAGTAATTCCTGACACAAATCAGAAGAGCACTTAAGAGGCAGTTTTGATCTCTTCTTTTTTGTTGTGCTACTTAGCCTAAGTGCCATAAAAATCAAGCTCTGGAATGGTTAATTTACTTGTATGTATCATCTTAGTAGTATTGGAAAGCACTTAGCTAATTATTAATAGTCTCTCATGCTTTCTGATTAGTATTATAATAAAGCTGTGAGAGAATGAAGAATTGAAATAATGTCTAAACGATATGGAGGAGCCAATAAATCTGAAAGGCAGATCTTGGGTAAGCAGCCATTATAAGCGTAACATAGAACTTCTAAGAAGTGGTTGCTGATCTTTATAACTTACTGGTTAAAATGTTTTCCAGAGCCACATAACAGAAAAACATGGTTGAGACATTACGTTAATATCTAAACAGATACCAAGAATTATTTCATGTATGCAAGGATATGTGGAAGATGAGAGTGTCTCCCTCACTGAGCTTGTATGATCAAGAATCTCTTTGATGCTGAAAGGGGAAGCAATGAACAGGAACACAGAGACCCTACCTGAGGAGAGAATCACAGAATCATTCAGGTTGGAAAAGACTCTCGAGAGCACTGAGTCCAACCATCAACCCTACTCTACAGGTTCATCCCTAAACCATATCCCACAACGCTACTAGATTTACGATCATCCAGCTCATGAAATAGATTCATAACCATTTCCTCATGGATTATGAAGGGCCTACTCTGTTGCACATCCCTATCTTCCATCTCAGGGGGCTGTGCACCCAGGAAACTACTAATCTTACTGTTACAGACTGAGGCAAAGAAGGCATTAAGCATCTCAGCCTTATCATGGTCACTGGTCACAGTGTTCCCCTCTACATCTAACAACATGCTGAGATAATCCCTACCCGTTCTCTTACTGTTACAGAGAAGAAGAGAGACAATACCAAAGACCATGTATGGTTCCATACAGTTATGCAAAGAATTTTCCTGGAAGTCCTGGTGCTAAAATATGACAGTAGGTAATCGAAAATATGCAGGCGGAGCATTGAAGAGTGTCACTGGACTGTGTGAATGCTAATCAGGAACTTGAGGATCTGGGATATTCAGGAGTTTCTTAAGTCACTATACAGTGTTTACAAAGGAATGTTTAGGGGAAAAGGAATTTTGGAGGAACAAAACTAGAGTTGTTGAAGAGGAACATGAACAAGATGATCTTGTATTAAATGGAGGTGGTCAGTGTTCCTGTTCACCGCAGGCTGCCTTGCTTTATTTACAGACTTCTCATGAGGGATTTTAACTACCCTGCTTCTTGCTGGAAGACCTACTCAGCCAGGCATCGACAGTCTAGAAGGTGACAACTTCCTGATGCAAATGGTGGAGGATCCCACTAGCAGAGGAGCACTGCTGGATCTTATCCTCACCAACAAAGAGGGTGTGGTTGAAGCAGTGAAGCTTGAGGGTAGCCTAAGTTGCAGTGACCAGGAGATGATTGAGTTCAGGATCTCATGTGACAGGAACAGAATACCCAGCAGAGTCACAACCCTGGATTTCAGGAGGGCCAACTTCGGCCTTTTCAAGCAATTGCTAGGGGAAATCCCATGGGACAGGGCCCTGGTGGGTAAAGGGGCCCAAGTTAGTTAGTTAACATTCAAAGACCACTTCTTTGAAGCCCAAGATAGAAGTAGAAGGAAGGGAGCCAGAAGACCTGTGTGGTTAAACATGAAACTGTTGGGTAAACTCAAGAGAAAAAAGAAATTCTCTAGGTCAAGGAAGGAGGGTATGGTCACTTGGGATGATTATAAAGCTCTAGTCAGATGACGTAGGGACACAACTAGGAAAGCCAAGGCCTCCTTGGAATTAAACTTTGCGAGACTGCTGAGGCCCCAGAAGAAGTTGGGACAAGAGAGGAGTTTGCCCTGGTTGATGAGGATTGGGTTAGGGATAAGTTGAATAAACCTGATGTAGATGAATCCATGGGCTCTGATGAGATGCACCCGCACATGCTAAGGGAGAATTCATTGCTAGGCCACTCTCCATCATCTTTTCAAAAGTCATGGAAACTTAGAGGAGAGGAGCTTAGGGACTGGAGGATAGCAAATGTCACTCCAATCTTCAAAAAGGGAAAGAAGGAGGACCCAAGTAACTTCAGACTGGTCAACCTCACCTGCATCCCAGGAAAGGTCATGGAAAACTTTATCTTTGATGCTTTCTCTAGGCACAGCAAGGACAGGAGGGTCATTAGGGACAGTCAGCATGTCTTCACCAAAGGGAAGTCCTGCTTGACCAACCTGATAGTCTTTAATGACGGCATAACCAGGTGGATGGATGATGGCAGAGCAATGGATGTGGTCTATCCTGACTTCAGTAAGGTATTTGACAGAGTCTCCCACAGCATCATTGCAGCCAAACTCAGGCAGTGTGGACTAGATAATCAGATAGTGAGGTGGATTGTGAACTGGCTGCAGGATAGGAGCCAGAGAGTAGTGGTCAATGAGACAGAGTCTAGTTGGAGGCCTGTATCTAATGGAGTCCCCCAAGGGTTGGTACTGGGACCAGTCCTATTCAATCTATTCGTTAGTGACTTGGATGAGGAATTAGAGTGCACTGTCAGCAAGTTTGCTGATGACACAAAGCTGGAAGGAGTGGCTGACACCCGAGCAGGCTGTGCTGCCATTCAGCGAGACCTGGACAGACTGAAGAGCTGGGCAGAGAGAAATGTGCTGAACTATAACAAGGGCAAGTGTAGAGTCTTACATCTGGGCAAGAACATCCTCAGGTGCCACTACAGGCACCTGACTGACCTTTTGGAGAGTAGTGTAGAAGAAAGGGACATGGGGGTCCTGGGTGAACAGCAAGATGACCATGAGCCAGTTTGTGCTCTTGGCCACAAGCAATGTGCTCTTGTGGCCAAGAAAGCCAATGGTATAATGGGGTTCATGAGAAGGAGTGTGGTTAGTAGATTGAGAGATGTTCTCCTCCCCCTGTACTCTGCCCTGGTAAGACCTCATCTAGAGTATTATGTCCAGTTCTGGGCCTCTCAGTTCAAGAAGGATATGGAAGTGCTGGAGAAAGTCCAACACAGAGCCATGAAGGGAGTGCAACACCTCCCTGATGAGGAAAGGCTGAGGGAGCTGAGTGGGTGTCAGGAGGATGGACTCAGACTCTTCTCAGTGTCTTTTTAAAAGATAGGGCAAGTGTCGATGGGTGTAAGCTGGAACATAGGCGGTTCGATGTAAATATGAGAAGAAACTTCATGGTGAGGGTGGCGGAGCACTGGAACGGGGTGCCCAGGGAGGTTGCAGAGTCTCCTTCTCTGGATGTGTTTAAAACCCACCTGGATGTGTTCTGGTGTGACTTGGTCTAGGTGGACCTGCTCTGGCAGGGGGATTGGAGTAGATGGTCTTTTGAAGTCCCTTCCAATCACCAGTGTTCTGTGACTGTGCATGAATTAACTCTCCATCCCGCATTTGTGAGTGCCAGCTACTGGGGGAACCTATTTTAGTGGATTGTATGCCAGATGCTTTAGTCAAACCAGGGGTCAGTTTCTGTGGCCTGTCATGCCATCAACTGCATACGTAGGGGTCTTCTAGCTGCTGAGAGGAACAGAATGTCTCACAAAAACCAGCTCTCGGGCAGACCAAGATGAGAGAGGTGTTAGAACCAGTGGTTTGAACAGGATGTCACAGCCAGCATACCTAGCCTGTGTACCTGGCCCATCTTGTTCTTAAGACCACTCAGTGATAACGTAAGATTGGAGGTGGGATTTTTGTTTTATCTTCCAAAAAACGTCCAAACACTTAATTACTTATCTGTAACAAAACAGCACTAAAAAGAAATAGAGATAAATGTTGGAAATGCAAACATTGAGATAATCTACATGCACACCAATATTGTATAGTAGCCTCCTGAAGAGGTAAAACTTTGAGCAGCTGAACTTCTAGTTGTCAGTCATCTGTTCAGCAGTAAAAGTTGCTTCATGACACAGAGTTCTCAGATCAGTGCAGGAGTGACCACGGGGCTTTTTGAACATGTTGTTATTCAAGCAGTCTGAGCCAACTTCAGCAGGGTTTGCCAAGCCTCAACGGAGGGTACGGAAGTGAGTGAAATGCTTTTGTATGGGCCATGTGTTCAGAGAGGGAATAAAGAAAACTTGTCTTTGCTGCTGCTATTCCCTCTATGACAGGCAATTAAAACTTTGTGAGTATGAAACCAAGATAAATTTTTGATGTCAGAAGAATAAACTGCACTAGTAAAATGTATAGTGAAATGCTTCAGTGTTATCAATATTAAATGCTATTGATATGAAAGTTTTATAAGCAGAGCGATGTGTTAATTTGGACCTCTCGCTGTAAACAAACATACTGACTCTGATTTGCTTTGTAGTGATCCAGAACAGGCTACTGGTGCAAGGAAAGACTCAAGAACTCTGTTTAGAGTTTTTGGGGAGGTAATTTATTATCACCGGCGGACGCACAGAAGGCGTGTGCGCCGCAAAGCAGAATCTTTTCATACCTATGCTTAAACAGGAGGGGATATTCCAAATAAGTGTTATCATCCTGTTTGTGTCTGCGCAGTTGGTCTTGGGGGTCTCAGGCGTGGTCTCTTGATTGACACTGAAGACCTTTTTCACAGTAATTTTCCTCCTTGGCAAGAGTGCCAAGATGTTAAAGGCTCAAGCCCGGGAAGATAACCTTGAACATCTTGTTATCCACTTAGCTCTGCTGTTTGAAGATTAGTTGTTCTCTTCTCTCCTCTTTGTCTGTACTGGAAACCAGACCTTTTGTTTCACTAACCCCCCACATTCTTCTCAGCCAGCCTTGAAGCACATTCACATTCCCCTTTCCCTGGTAAAGCAAAACAGTGTTTAACAGCGCATCCCTTCACACAATTCTGTCAGTATGTCACTACAGGAATGAAATTGAAGAGCATAATAATTTCAGAATAGACTCAGCAGAGACTCGTACATATGTGAAATGACATCCAGTAATACAGCTGTAAAACGAGTTAAACTCTTGAATTCCTCCAAATTTTGTTGGTGTCAATAGCTTGCTAAATTAGTTTCCTTAAAAAAATAAAAGAAAGGAAAAGGGTGAATGGACAGATTCTAACCTCAAACAAGTCAAAGTAAATTCCTAAAGAAGGGCATTTCTGATGAGTAGGTAGGAAATTATAACTGACTTTTAAAGGAGTTTGAGTCATTGTTAATCTGAAATGAGCCATGTGGTTTCAGATGTTATTCAGGGCTACGGGGAACAGTGTTTATGCCAAGAGGAGGTGCCAGAGCATCTTTCTCTGGAGATGTGATGCTTCTCCAAAACGACAACCCTAAGCTAGGCTTGCTTTTGAGGCAGTGTACACTTAGGGCTAGATCCTCTGCAGGTAAAACATGTACAAATCATGTTTTGATTGTGCCTTGGAAGATTTTTTGTATCCTAAATGGAAGGCAGAGCGCGAGGAACTTCAGCATGAGTTGTAAGCTAAAAGCTTAATGTATGAAGGAAAAGCCAAATGAATAGGTAAGACAATAAGATGGAATTTACTCCAGCTGAAGAGGGGCTTGAAACTAAGGGATTGTCTTCCTGGAAGATTCTTTCGCTGCCTAAGTGAAATTCTGTAGTTTTAGGATTTCTTTTTCTGAGATTCCTAGGCAAGTCGTTCATTAATAAAAATAAAATACACATTTAATCTGGAGTGTTCTTAGCAGCCCCTCCAACGCCATAAAGTGTATCAGTGCCTGGTTTCTGCATTAGGTGAGGCAGGACAAGGTGAAAGATACCGTCCATGCTGCATACATAGCTGGAAATATGGCTTTAGTACATTTAATAAAATTAAAAATCTATCGGAGTGATAACTTTTTGTTTTTATCTTTCCAAAGTAAGGTACTTTACAAGGTTTTCTGATGGTTTGCAGTACTGTATTAATCCTGTTCCAAACCGGTTAAGAAGGTGCTCAAGCCAAGCAGCACTTGTTTTCATGACAGAGTGGTAGCAACATCAGTGTCTGAGGTAAGACTGTGCCATCAAACAACCAGTAATCCCATGCCAACTAGTTCTACTCCTGATAAAGGTGTGTGATAAGGAAAGTTTTTGCAGGAGAATATCCAGTCCCTCTCTGAATCTCCATTATGGTTTTCTGCAATGTTCAGTACAAACAATAAAAATAGGAGCCAAACTCATATTTTATCCTGAGAACATTAAAAACTGCAGGTGCAGCTGCTGAGAAGGAAGCTGCTGTAGGGGCAATCTCGTGCTTATATGAAGAAGTCCTAATTTCAAGCACAACTCACACTGTATAAATAGCAGGGGCATACCGTGTACTTAAGAGACTGTGGTGGTGAGCAAAACATTTCTTTTGGCATTAGTATATATTGCCTCTTTCAATTTGGTACTTGATTTCATTACTAAACAGTAAGTTTTCCATAGCTTGCATGTTCATTAAATTTACATATGAACACATTATAATACCCGAATGTTTAAGGCTAATCATATGCATATGGTGTAAATTACATGATCCTGCTAAGTGGCATTTATATAAACAAAAGCTGGTCACTCAAATGAAATCTTCAATAGAATCACTGGTCATTAATTCTTTATGCATTTCCTCCAGCTAGTGTTGGAGGGAAAAGGTGCATACATGTGTATGAGAGACTTAATTGTACCTATGACTGCTTGTAGCCCTCTTGTGATCCCTAAAGAAACCTATCTAAACAAATTGTAGAATCTGATTGCTCTTTCCAGAACCGTATGTAATTCCCTGTAGCTGTCTCTTGAGTTTTGAACTTAGCTTGCTTCTTCCATGTAATTACTCTGAGCTGAGCTTCGGTTTTATTAATTTTTCATTACTGAGAGAAACTCTTCTGCATTTGTCTGTTTGCTCTGCAGTTAAGTTAGGGTGGCTTAAGGTGATGTTCTGGGGGATCAGAAGCAAGATAAAGCATGTGCTGTTTAGAAATGGCATGACAAACACTGTATTTTGCTTTATTCTGTCATGAGGAATTTTATTGGGGGGGGGAACCCATCACCTTGTGCCAGTTCCCTTTTACTACCTGAAAGAATGAATAGCCAGAGCAAACAGTATACATAACACCTCAACCAGTTCTTAGCCTCAACCAGTTCTGAGCCCTACTGAGCCACTCACACACCCCAGTGGAATGGGGGTGCAGAACTGGCAGGTGTTTAGCCATCTTCAGGACAACAGGGTTCTGTCACAAGGGAAAGTTAAAGAAGAAGGCAAACCCTCCAGTTGTTCCCACTCTTCTTCCTCTTTCTCCCAGCTTTTATTGCTGGCTATGATGTCCTATAGTGTGGAATAGCCCTTTGGTCAACTGGGGTCAGCTGTCCTGGCTATGTCCCCTCCTAACCTCTTGTGCACCCCCAGCCTGCTTGTTGTAGAGTGAGGATCATAAAAAAGCCTTCACTCTGGGCAAGCACTGTCCTACCAGCACTGTTTTCTTCCCAAATCCAAACCACAGTCCTGTACAAGCTGCTATTAAAAACGTTATCTATACTAAAGTAAAACACTAGCAGCCACCTGAAATCCCCACTCTTTTCAGTAGTAACATAGCTTGAGTAAAAAATACTACACAAACTGTTATTTTTACCCTGACTGTGTCTTGTTTCACTTATTTTGAAATTATTTTGAAGTAGAAGTGTGTGCGTAGGGTTGCTCCTCAATACTGTCTTGTTATTTCGTGCTACGTGCAGGTTCTTACGTTACTTTAAAAATTGCAGTACTTCATCAAGTTTAAAATGGGTAGTGGGTATGACTACGTACAAGTTGTGTGCTTTCAATGTTGGCCTTGTTAGCAGCCTTTTGTTTTGCTACTCTGTATCTCTGCACACTCAGAAGTCCTTTAATGATCTCTTTTACATTTACAAGAACTACATTAGAACTTTTGGGGGTTTATAGCTTAATTGCACGCTTTGCTAGTGTGCAGAGGAAACGTCTCTCAAGATGGCAGAGCTATCAAGTAACGCTCTTGCTGAGTGAAATACCCTGAATTAAATCCATCTCCTGGTTGAAGTCAGTGGAATAGTTGCCTTTGTATGAAGATTTCATTCTTGGTTGTTACAGATCAACAATGGCATTTTTAGGAAACCATGCTGTAAGGACTTTGAAGGAATGTGGTAATTTAATGTCAACCTTAAATGCAAGAAGACAATTGTAGGAGAGGAAGTCCTTGCTATATATTTTTTGCTCCAACCATCTCTTGCAAAGCGCTCTGAGTTTTTGCTGGTGTTTCACTCATTCAGTCTGAACTCGGCAGCATTTCACAACAAAAATAGCCATCTAATTATGCTTGGAAATTATACCAAAACCTATGCAATAATTGCCATACTGCATTTATTTATGCCATGTAGTACTAGGAATGGGCATATAACGTAAGCTTATCGTGATATCCAGTTAAAGCTTTGATCACACTTGCTCTCTCTGGCACAGGATTGTATAGTTTGCTTTTTTCCTTTTCTATCAGTTGTTCTTGGATTTAATGATGCATTCTATAAACTATTCGGAAGAATGCTTGGTTGGTTTTCTTCCAGAGTAATAACACCAGTAGTAGTGTTACAAATACTGTCTATATTATAGAGTCACTGGATCATTGCATTATCAGCAACTTTGAGGAATAAGTTACCTTCTTTCAAAATTCCCAGAGGCATGGGGAATAAGGAATTTTGTTAAAGGTATTCTTATGAGATTTGTGTCCTCAGAGTGTGTGGGTTTGTTTAGCACTGAGAAACCAATCCTTGGGGAATAACCCCAGACTTCTTCTATTCACTTAGGGTGAATAGAGACTGATCCCTGCAAGATATTTCTATGAGTCTTCAGTCACGATCCATCCCTAAAATTACTCCTGTCTGCTGTGTTAGGCTCCTTAACTGATTTTTTTCTGACTTTAAATCTCTTTATCATCTTTCCTTGAGAATAATGAGGTTTTACTTTATTCATTCTTACTGATCTAGCTTTCATGAGAACTTGATATTCCATCTGATGTTGGCTGTTTCAGATCCTTTGGTTGTTCTCCTTTTTGCATTCCAGGAGAACAAATAACCAGCCCCTCTTTAAAGCACTGTAAGGCTATAGACTGGAAATTCTGCAGCTGTAGTCTGTATTCACCATGAACTGCAGTGGTCATGGTTCTGAATGGTGCTTACAGTTGTGTAACTTCTAATTCATAAAAAAACCCCAAACCAAACCATTATATTCCAGTCTTTCTCCACCTTTGATGCTTATGTCTGTCCAAGCTAACGCCTACCTTCTTAAGAATGTGATCAGACTTTGATGCGCAGTGTGTAATTCTCAATGAAAGAAAAAACACTGAATCTTCCTCGTGTTCTTTTTTCATCGTTGAAGATGACAAAACCTGTGAATGGGAAGGAGGAGAGAAAATCACATCAAAAATTGAAAGTGGAAATGGTATTTTATTGCAAAATTGAACTCAGGGAAAATTGTTTTCCAGTCTCTTCCCATCAACACCACATGCAGCTGACGGGAAGGTTTGATTACAAAGCCCATGAACCTTCACAGAGGAGAAAAACAGAAGTATTTTTGTGCTAGCAGAACCTTAGGAAGAAACAGAAGCTAGAGAATATAACTAAAAATGCACATACAAAATCAGGTACATGTTTTAACTAAGGGGATGGTTAGCCATTGCATTAAAATGGCAGTGCTTTATGCGTCTGTCTTTCCCCCTTTCTCTCTTTCTCTCTCTGTTTCTCTCTCCTCTCTTTCGTTCCTTATTGTCGTATTAGGCTTGAGCATAGTGGAGACTAAAATTAGATCATATCTTGCCACTGCTCTTGTGGTTGCTTCATTTCTGTAGAATATTATTCCCTCTTGTTGATCAATGCCAGAAACCCATTTAGATGGCATAGCAGTATTTTCAGCCCAAACCCACTTTACATGCAAGAGGCATCACAATACTTTGTTGTCTCAGTGCAATGAGCAGGAGTGAGAAAAGGTTATCTTTGTGCTGAAGAATGTAGGCAATTAGCAGGAAAAAATAAATGCAAATGGAAAAGCAAGGAAAATCTGCAGAACTTGTAGGGTGTGTGGTGCTGCTGGGAGCCATGACTCTGGAATGTATGTGGGATTTGGAGTTTATACCTAAACTGATCTAATGCCTGGCTATTCCTCACTGGCCTTTCCGGATCCCTAGCACTGTGAGGATTTTGCTGATTTCACAGTATTTTGCCTAAAACAGGCGGACAAATGGGTGAAAGTTTGTAACTGCCAACTTCCTCACAGAGGGCCATGTAGCAGATAGTGCTGGCCCCAGACTTGTTGAATGAGTATCTGTGAGACCTCTTGCGGTTTAGACACTTTGTCTTATTCTACCTGAATTCCAATAAAATGTAGTGTACAACAAAACTATTCTGGATTATTACATTTCAGCACTGATAATTAAAAGGAACCTACCAAAAAACCCATTATGTTTGCTCTAAATAATTATCCTTGTAGACACTGGCATAAGTCTTGGGATTTTTTTGTTTCACTTCTATTTTTAGTTTGTACAATGTAATACTTGTTTACTTAAATTAAAAGGAAAGACGTCTTGGAAGAAAGCTGCTGTCTGACTTAAAGACAAAGCAAAGAAAGACACCACTGGCACAACCTTAGCTAAGCAAGTATGCCATGGACTGGGTGTAATTACCAAAGCAATGTTCCGCAATCAAAACCCGTAAACAGCATTTTAGTCAGAGAAAACTGGCAACATCTTCCATCCATGTAACATTGTCTCTGGTCTAGTATGCTATAAAAGCTCTTAAGTCTTTTTCCCCCAACAGCAGAGGAATCAACCTAGTATGAAGAGCAAGGGATGACAAAGTATCTCTAATGCAGCGCTGCAGTGCTTGGAGCTGTAAAACTTGTGGGTAAATGAGCTTTCGCAGAATCACAGAATCATCATGGCTGGAAAGGCCCAACAGGGTCATCGAGTCCAACCTTTATCCTATTATCTAGCGGCTAGACCATATCCCTAAGCACCGCGTCCACTTGCTCCTTAAACACCTCCCGTGACCTACAACACTAAGTTCCTGCAGATGCTTAAGCCATCAAATTCATTTTAAAGTGTGCGGTCTGTTTTAAGTCAGTATGGTTACTTGGTGCAGAGCCTGAAGAAGTCCTGTGTTTCCCATGGAAACCATGGGAATTCTACATTTGATAGAGAGTAAATGTGATCTAGCGATTTTGTGTTTTGAGAAAGATCAGCTCAAGAAGACCCTACACATTTGTAATGGGACCTGCACATAATGAATCTGTCCATGAGTTATATGGATTTAACAGAGAAAGAGGTCATTATTCACTCCTGTGAAAGCCATCTGAGTTCAGCTGAACTCTCCCTTACAGCTACCCAGGTGGTTATTACTTTATCATTCATTCTTTCCTGTGCATGAGAAGGAGAGTCTTGTTTGACAACTGCAAAAAGATCTGACTTTTACAAAACGAATCTCAGCCCATGACATAACAGAAGCTGGTTCCATTATATGTGATTCATGGCAGCAAAGTAAAATCTTTTGTTTGCCCACATCCTCTGCAGCTGTTAGCAAACTGACAGAAAAACACTAAAGGGCACCTCAAACACATGATGGGATTAGAGAGGGAAAGGAAAAGCCAATTATCACATGATGGAAGGAAACTTTGGAGCCAAATATTACTTAACAGCTAACTATTTCATTTAACGTTAATGTAATTTTACCCTCTACTTCTACAGGTAAGTCAACGTCTATTACCCCAGTTCATGTCATTCTGTTTGATGCACTTCTGATTGACACAAGCTATATGTGATTTTCTGAAATGGTCTAATAACATCTCATTCCAGTTTTCCCATTATAGTTTAGTCCAAACTGCCACCATAATGTTATTGTCATGTCTCGATCAATCACAGGTGAGAAAGGAGTGACTTGAGTTTGTTGATTCACTTGGGTCAAACTAAAGAGACCTAGACAATATAAAGGTCACTACTGAAAGTCAAGTTTACTGAAGTTACTAAATACTGTATTCAATGAGTAGAGAAGAGGATAAAGGAAAAGAGAGAAAATAAGTAAGAGGTTAGATCACCACTCTGGACTCCAGTGGTGTCTGGTATGCTCTGGCTTTCCTTCACTCCCTGTCCTCATAAATTCTTGGTGTCTCCTACAATCTTGTTAAGTTTGTCAGTGTAGCCAGCTCCATGAGTGAAGGATGGTGGTATAGGTGATTGGTCCCCCTTTGCTTCCTCATCTCCACAGATTTTCAATGTTTCCTGCAGTCCTTTTATCAGTCTCTTGGCACGGTCGCAGGCGGGCAGAGGGCTGATGATTACATCTGTTTGCATCTCTTCCTGCTGCCAGGGGTGTTTTCTTCACCCTCAATGGTATGGCTGACTGTGTTCTTAGGGACTTAGACAAAAGAGTGGCGAGTAAGTTCTTGACAGATAGCAGCCCACCATGTTCCCATCGCGTAAGTATATTTCTGCAGACCAAACAGCGGTGTCTCAGGGCCTCCTTGTTCTGCTCTCACTGCAGATCACACACCTCTTTGCTCTCTTTCTGTTCACCTACAGTGATTTGAGCCATCTCACCTCTTGTTAATCAGAGTCTGACAGTCATTAATATTTTCTTCTCATTGTTCTTCACATACTCACTCACCTGTTGAGTGTCATGCTCCCCAAAGAAGTGTGTGTGTGCTCATAAGAAGTAGCTAACTACACCTTTGCGCGTTGCCTACTTCTGTCAATACCAAATATCTCATGGTGGCAGCACTGTTGTACTTGTCGTGGTCTATAAGCATAAACGAAGCAAAATCTGTGGACAGATAGTAAACTAAGTAATGAAGCTAAGGACTGAGAGGATGCATAACAGTTGAATAGAAAGTCGGGGTTTTGCTGAGCAAGCCTAATCTGCTGATCAAATGAAAGCTGCTAGTTGCTCATTTGTGCCTTGCCTCCTTTGTTCCCAGTGAAAATACACTTTTCACACTTCGGTACGTGAAAAGGCACAGATTAGTTTCTGTTATGATCTGATGGATAACGTGAGAAATGCTGGAAACCACAACGAGTGAAAATGTGGGGGGTTTTTAATTGCATTTTCAGCTTTTCTTTTCCTACCAGCACACTCACAGTCGGGGTACGTGTGAGCTGCACACAGCAAAATGTTAAGCTCTGTAAACTGAAGTTTTCTTTGTATTTGAGACTCATAGCTTGTCGCTTTGCAGTTTTTCAGGTATGAAAGTTAAAGTGCCAACATCATTCTGATGTTACATGAAAACTCCCATGTTGGCTGAAAGAAGCAGCATACGTTGCCTTGAAAATAAAAGGAACATTCTTAACAACTTCTAGGAGTTGAGGAGATTCTATGTGTTCCTGAGGGGTTTACTGCTGATATAAAGGATCAGCAAGGGCCATCTGTGCTGCAGGACCAGCTCTGGGGTGGCTGAACAGGGACACAGTGGTGGTGCCGGGGACAAGCTGGGACATCAGCCCTCGGGAAGCACTCTCCCATGGGAGAGAGACCTCAAGGGAGGGGGACAGCCTTTAGCTGTGCTGTGTGTGAGTTGACTGTGAGCCCCAGCAGCCAGATCTTCAGAGAGATGTTTTCATGGCCTCTGGGCTGAAACATGAGAGATGTCACTTTCGGGGCATCTTGCTGGTAGGAAGGATGGCAGTCTGTGCTGGTAGCTTAACTTAACTGCTCTGAAGAGGTTTTGGATAGAATTCTTCATTGTAGATGCCCAAACCCCATTACAACAGAAATTAGAAAAACCTCAATATTCTTAAATCAAGATGTTTAGGGATGTGTGAGCATCAGCTACAAGATAGTAATTGATGTCCTCCTCAAGGAAATTGATTTTAGTGAAATTTTTCAGACCAGTTTATCTGTGCAGTTGTATGTCATTTACACCTCAGTTTGTCAGAAATACTCTGCCCAAAAGGAGACTATATCTTTCATAAGAAGACCTTTGGTGTACAGTAATGTTAAAGATGGTAGAGTTTTGATAAGTAAAAATATAGGAAGAAAGATGCTCCCTTGATTTCTAACTATTTTTTTCACTAAGAACTTTATTCCCTTACAATTTATGTTTGCTGGGTTTTTATATCTGTTTTATATATAATTTGAATTTCTGACTTGTGAATTCCTCACTAGCCACTTACGATCAAATACAAGCATGAGTAGTTCTCTGACACTGGATTGTTAGTTACCTACTTCAAATAAAAGACAAAGAATCTCATGAGATTGCTAAATTAAATGCAGAGGCTGCACCTCATTGTTTTGAGACAAGGTTTAGTAACTAGGAAATGCAAAGTCTCAGAAGGCTTTCTTTTAAAATGATCCATTTCGTGTTTAATTTTGCCAATAAGAAGAACACGCCACATCTGACAGTGGAATTCTGGATTTTTCGTTCAGATTTTGATGTCTCAAGTATAACCAAGAAAGCTGTTTGTGCTTTTACCTACTCGTTTCAGATTTATTTAGTTTTTTAATACCTGTCACACTGGTTACCTCTTGCAAAATGCATTTAGTAAACTATTTTTCACTCTTAGTAAAAATATGTTGAGAAGAATTTCAGTTTGTAGCCA
>JAOXOE010038804.1:0-12782 GCA_028565055.1 Phoeniculus purpureus | reverse complement strand
CCATTCTCACAGTGTTCCCAGGATGACTTTATTACTTCAGCATTCAGCATGTGAAGTAAGTTCTAACAAACTCTCAGCTGCATTTTCCAGCTTTCAGAAACCATAAAGATCTCTAATAGCCTTAAATTGCATCTATCAGATGTACTGAAGCAGCATTTAATAATCTGAAGTATTTTCTTGGTTTCATAAGGACTTGTTAAATTGCTGGGGGGTATTTCACAGCCAGACATGGAACCACATTAAAACTATGGGTCAATGGTGAAGGCAAAACATTTTTGTCACTTGAGATGTTACCCATCACTTTCACAAGATCTTTGTAAATATAAAACTGCTTTAGCAAAAAACTGCTGCTGTGATTGCTGAATGAGCATAAAGTTTCTCTTCTCTGTCACTTAGCAGCTGGCAGATTACAGAACTGCTTGTTGAGGAAAAAAATTAATGGATTGGTATTAATAGCCAGATATGTAAAATCACTTTCTCTCCCAGAGTTTGCTTGAAATAAATTGATGCATCAGGCTGCACCTTAGAGGGACAGTGCTGCAAGAACTATAGTTTTACAAACTTCAGAGACCCATACAAAGCCATAGGCAGCTGTTCAACAGCAGCATGCTCCAAGCAATAAAGTTGCATGAAAGTTTTGGGGAAAAAAATCTTACTTTATTTATGTATTTTGAATTTGTGTTAGCACAACACAGATTTTATATGTGTTTCGTTCTTCCATGTTCTGTGGAACTGATTTGTAATCTTGTTTTGTGTATCCTAGCAGCTGATATAGCAGATACCTAAACACTAAAAACAAATCCCCCAAGCCACCTTGGTTATACGTGAGATGGTTGTCCCTTTCCATCGGAGGTGGCAGCAGAGATAACTTGATGTCTTCCCTGAAACATTCATCATAAAGGCAAAACAGACCTTTGTGCTTCTTATTTACTGATAGGTGCATCGTAGAATTATTTAAAAGCAAAACAGGAGTGAAATGTTCTCTGAGGGACAGCAACAGACTAGTACATTGATCACATAGTCATCCAAAAAATTTAATTTCCTTCTACCACAATAGCTGCTGCTGTTCTTTCTCTTCCTTCTCTGGGATGAGAGACTAGATCCTGGTGTCTTCATGTACACCAGTTTATCAACCCCTGTCATAACATGGCCAGGGGCACTAACAACCACCAGTACTCCTGCTAGATGGATTGCAGCACAAGTATTGTTTGAGACAAGGACTTCCATGAACATTTCTTGGGAACAGCTCAGAAATTGATGCAGCCTGCAGACTGTTCCAAACAGACAATCTGGGTGCAGCCATCCCGGTTTTGCAAGCTCAGAAGTGTAATAATAATGTCCTGGCTGGCTTCTCCTTATGCTGGTCTAGGGAGTCACACGAATACGAATAACAGCTCTGGAAGCACAGCATGAGGTTCAGTGAAACACATGAACTTCTAGAGGTTTTAGTAGAAGATATTTGGGGTTTACCAGATTTGGAGATCACCTGTACCCCCTTGCACATTTGTAGTGTAGAAATAAACATAGAATTAATGAATTCCGAAATAATTTTGGTAGTATTGTTTTCAGTAAATAATCTTTTAGACAAATAATAGCACAAAACCTCCTTTAGCTGCACACTGTAGTAAACCTTTTCCTCTGATATGGCATCAGCCTCACAGATGGCTTCATTGTTCAAATAGCCACAATACTAATTTGGGTGTCAAGATTGTGACAAAACTGAGGAGTATGAAAATACCTTCTGGTGTTCCATACGGTGTTTTGACCTTAGGGTTAAAATGGACAACGGCAAACAAAGTGGACAGAATGTGGTATTACATAAAAACATAATTACAAAGAAATAGCAGATTTTTCCTTTGTTTTGTTTTACTTCTTAATCACACTAGTGGTGTTGGAGTCCGAAACAAATTATGGAGATGGAGATGTTTAATGATGTCCAGTTGCAAGTGTCAGTTATATCTACAATCTCATAAAAAGGAGTAGATAACATCTAATGTCCTCTCCAGGTTTGATTAGACCAGTACTGAACATAGGAACAATAAATTTGACTAATACAGGATTCAGTGGGGCGGAACATGTTGCTTGGATTCAAAGAATCGCAGAATCTCTTTGGTTCAAAGAGCCCTTTAAGATCATTAAGTTCAATCATTAACTTGTCAAGTCACCACTAATCCATGTCTCATAGCACTATGTCTGCGTGTCCTTTAAATACTTCAGGCATGGTGACCTCACCAGTGCCCTGGATAGTCTGTTCCAATGCTTAATGGCCCTTTCCAGTGAAGAAATTCTTCCTAAAACCAGCCTAAATCACAGAATATCCATGGTTGGAAAGGACATCCTAGATCACCAATTGCAACCATACCCACAACAACAAAAAACCTAAATACCTGAATACCTAAATACATGATTGATTGACTAACACAAACTAACCCCCTCCATGCCTGCCACTGTATCAGGTCCTGAAGCACCATGTCTACACGTTTCTTAAGTATCTCCAGGGATGGTGACTCAATCACCTCCCTGGGAGGGCTGTTTCGGTGCCTCACCGCTCTTTCTGTAAACAATTTCTTCCTAATATCCAATGCAAACCTCTCCTGCCTCAACTTCAGACCATTTCCCCTGCTTTTGTCATTAGTCAGTAAGGAGAAGAGGCCAACATCCACCTCTCTACAACTTCCTTTCAAGTAGCCATAGAGGGCAATGAGGTCCCCCCTCAGCTTCCTCTTCTCCAAACTAAACATGCTCAGCTCTCTCAGCCTCTCCTCATCTGACTTGTTCTCTAAACCCCTCATGAACGTGGTAGCTGTCCTCTGGAGACACTCCAGCATCTCAACATCCTTCCTATAATGAGTGGCCCAGAACTGAGTACAGTACTCCAGATGAGTCTTCTCAAGGGTCAGGTACAAAGGCTCAATAACTTCCCTTCTCCTGCTGACCACTCTATTCCTGATCCAAGCTAGGATCCTGTTGGCCTTCTTGGCCACCTGGGCACATTGCTGGCTCATATTAAGCCATCTGTCTACTAGCATCCCTGGTCCTTTTCTGCTGGGCAGCTTTGAGCCACTCATCCCCAAGCCTGTAGCGTTACCTGAGGTTGCTGTGACTGAAATGCAGGACCCAGCACTTGGCCTTATTGTACCTTATGCGATCGGCCTCAGCCCATCGATCCAACTTGTCCAAGTCTCTCTGTGGAGCCTTCCTGCCCTCAAGCAGATCAACATCCCCACACAATTTTCTGTCATCTGCAGATTTACTGAGGGTGTTCTCAATCCCCACATTCAGGCCATCAATAAAGACTCCAAATAAGAGTGGCCACAAAACTGATTCCTGGGGCACCACTGGTGACTGGCAGCCCACTAGAGTTCACCCCATTAATCACAACTCCCTGGGAATGGGTCGCAGCTCTCTGGGAATTTAACCCAGTGAAGAGTACGTTTGTTTATACCATGACTCACCAGTTTTCCAGAAGAATGTTGTGGGAGACTGTGTCAAAAGCCTTACTAAAGTCCAAGTAGATAACATCCACAGCCTTCCCTCCATCCAAAAGGCAAGTCACATGGTCATAGAAAGAGATCAGGTTGGTTAAACAAGATGTCCCTTTCATAGACCCCTGCTGTCTGGCCCTGGTTCCTTGGCTGCCATGCAATTGCCATGAGAGCTCACTCAAGATGATCCTCTCTATGATTGTTCCTGGTACTGAAGTCAGACTGACAGGCCTGTAGTTCCTCCAGTCCTTCTTCTGGCCCTTCTTGTAGATAGATGTCACATCAGCCATCTTCCAGTCATCTGGTACGTCACCTGTTGACCAGGATTGTTGAAAAATGATGGAGAGAGGCTGGGCAAGCTCTCCTGCCAGCTTCCTGAATACCATTGGGTTAATGCCATCTGGCCCCATGGACTTAGGAGTGTCTAGGTGCAGAAGCAGATCATTAACTGCTTCCTGGATTATGAAGGATTTGTACTATTCACCATCCTTACTTTCAAGCTCAGGAGGCTGAACATCCTGGGAGCAGTTGGACTGTCCATTAAAGACAAAGACAGCATTAAGTATCTCAACCTTTTCCTCATCATTGGTTGCAATGTTCCCCCTCACATCCAGTAAGAGATGGCAATTCTCCCTCGATCTCTTTTTATTGTTAATGTAACTGTAGAAAATTCTTTTGTTGTCCTTTATACCAGTGGCCAAGTTGAGTTCCAGCTGGTGCCACTTGCAGCCGTTTCCTCTCATCATATCTCTTGTTGCTATGGGCAAGAAGCTGGTGACCCTGTCAGTGCCAGGTTTGCATGGCTGTGTGCAGTAGAGTGCTGAATTGTATGGGCCAGCTGCTGGCAACCACTTCTAGCACCAGGAGTTGGTGTGAGCTCACAGAAAAGACTAAACTTACTTGCTAAAGTTTTTCAGTTATGTGGCTGTGGTGCTTTCAGGATTTTAACTATTGTCTCCATACTTCACTATATTTCGTGAAAGTACAGGTCAGTTTTGAAGTCTTCACGTGCTGCTTCACTGAATCATGACGATGATCCCTACCTTAAGTACGAAATACTTGTCTGTTTGGATCATTTATTTGCTACCTCATCATTAATAAGAGGCTCTTACCTGTCTTTTCAAGTAATGGTTTGCTCTGGCATATGCATGCATACATTTAATTGGCTTCTATGGTTTCTGTTATGTTATCTATAAATTAGTAAATAATAATCTTGCTCCTCCAGAGTGACCCCAGGAATTCTTAGGTACAGAAGTTCCTACATTTGGAGGTTAATCTTTAGGTTTCCTTTTTCTGAGCCGCATATGCAATTAAAGAGCTGTTATGTAACTCTGCCGCTCATTTTCTTTTAATATAGAATTAAAGCAAAACTAAGCATTTCTGAGGAGCACCACAATACTTCAGTTTAGCTGTGCAGTGCCTTTAAGTAACTCTGTTTCTCCAGACCCTTGTATTCAGTGCAGAAGGATTTTTGGCAGAATGCTCATAGGTACAGGGACATCAGCTTGGTACAATTCAGACCTAAGGGCTTTGTAAGGTGCTTTTACGGTTTCTCATGTCAAAACTAATGAAATAAAAAATCCCCAAAAAACAAAACACCCACTTTAATGATGGATTTGCATAAGGCCAATAGATCCTTTTTCTAGAAATACTGTGTTTTGACATCAGAAAACCCCGTGCTACAATATGCGCCTACGTGTCAGAGATTATAGGAGTTCTGAAGATGCCACTGCATTTTACTAAGAAAAGAAGGTTAAGAAAAGAAACTAGTTTAAGCTTGTGCTTATTTAGCCCCTAGAATTCTTTTCTGACTAATTACAGTGCCAGAATTAACTTTATGGCAATCACATATGTAGGATTTAGCTCGTCTTTCTCCTCCTCACCTCAGTCTTGCAAGAGAACTTTAACTAGATGTTTGTTCCAACTGACATGCAAAGAATTTACCTTACAGAAAGAACTTTAGGTCATGGTTTCATTATGTGCTTCATTTTGGTACCTGAGCTTGTTTTCTTCTTACTGGTCTTCATTCTTATTCCCACCCTGCAGATAACCATCATCTCAGCTGCAAAACCACCTACGTATTTTTCCCTCCAGCTGCTCTAGATTAAACATCCTGCCAAACATGCTTTTAGATGTGTGTTTGAGAGATTTTTTTTTCTCCTTTCACAGCCAGATCAATTCTTTACCCTTACTCTTAGATTGGTCAAGTAAATCACAGTTTAAGGGCAGGAGAAGAGTTGTTGGAAGCTGACAAAGCCACACACTACAACTTTGTTGGTAGAAGGGTGGTGTACCTGAACCAGAACAGAAACTACTTTTGGTACAGTTTGTTCTCTGGGCTTGTCTGTAGACTCAGCAAACAGTGCATGAGAGAATAGGAAAGAAAGACAAGGAAGAAGTAAACAAGTAGGGGGGATGTTTTTAACAATGTTTTTTTAGTTAGTGATAAAGAGCTAGAGACATAGTGTCAAGCTGGTGATAGCTGAAGACAAGCCTCTATTAAATCAGCAGCAGTATATCTTTTACTGAAACCTACTATTCAAGGTCAAGTTGGACAGGACCCTAGTAACTTCATCTAGTTGAAGTTGTCTCTGTTATTGCAGTAGGACTAGATGACCTTTGAAGCTTTCTTCCAACCCAAAATACTCTATCATTCTATGACACATAAAGCAATCTGATGATATTTGATAACATAATTTTGTGTCTGTCTACAATATTTGTACAAAATAGTGTATCTTTGTAACGTAAAGACGAGTTAGTACACGCTATATTCTGTTAGAATTATGTCCTTACCGAATACAGCAGGTCTCAATAGTTCAAAATCCTGTTTGATATGGTAGCAGTGATTATTACAGGGAGTGTTGGGAGCAGTAGAGAGAACCTAACCCTAACCCTAACCTGCTTGTGAAATCTGTGTTCACCAATTTTTATTCACATTTCATTTCCACAGTTCTATCACGCATTCTGTTGTCTTGCCTTCATTAGGTGTAAGTTTTTTCTCTCATCTTAGTAACAGAATTCTCAATATAGGTCAGACAGATGCTTGTTTCATAGGGTTTGCAAGTTTAGGAACAAATAGGCTACAGACTGCTAGAAGATTAAGATGTGTATGTATTTGGTATAAGACTTACAAAATATATGTAAATTGTCTCATGCCCCACAGTTCTATTAATAATAACACGAATATAAAAATCTTGATTGTGCAATATCTTCTGTATAGTCATGTATCAAGGGAATAGTTTTGGTACATTACTGTCTTCCATACTTATGCTTTTCCATGTGAAATCAGAAGTAAATGAACTTCTGTTAAAATAAATCCTCAGTGTCTCAATCAGAATAAATGTCACAGCAAATGGCTGTGTGTCAGCAGTATGACAGCATAGCCTTGAGGCGTTCCAGTAGGTCTCTTAGACCATTTGTCTCCAGTTCTGTTGACTACATAAGGAAGCTTCTGCATTTCTTGATCAGACTCCTTAAGACACAGGCAGTCATTTTTATTTTAAATTGGTTTATAAATGAAGGTCAGCTTCAGATTAGTCACACTTCTCCCAATCTTCTCTCTCCATGTGAGTACACACGAACTGGCCCAGCATTTCTCATTTTGCTTAGAACATTTCACTTTTCACCTACTGGTAATTATGAGTCATAGAATCACTGAATGGTAATGGTTGGAAGCACATCTATGTGCTTTCATTTTTGTCCCAACCTTGCCTTAAGCCTGTACTACATTTCTTATGAACTGGTGTATCCTTCCAATGTCTTCATAGTGACTGAATTTTAATCTTCATTTATCAGATTACAACTGTAAAGATCTTCCAGTATCCTCTTAAAAGCTCTTCAGCTCTCAGTCACTTCATTAGCCCTGCTTTGCGTTTGATTCAAATGAAATTATTTTTATTTGAACACAGATAATGTGATTCCAATACAGGCCTCCAGATAAAGTCTTAGCAGTTCCCCATACTTATCTTTCTGATTCCTGTACCCACCTCTGTACCCACTTCCACTCCTGCCCTGCGGCCACGCATCAGAGAAAAAAAACATTTCCATACCCGAAACTGAAGGTTAACTCCTTATATGCTGGAAAAGAGTGCAATGCAGGAATACTGTGGACAAATATGATTTCACCAAATCCATAACAGTGAGTATAAGATCCAACAGCATGCCTCTCCTAGTGGGCTTTCAAACGTCTCCTGCTTGTTCCCTATGCTGCATGCATTGGTGTACTGGCCTTTCAGGGAGTGAGCTGAGCACTCTGAATTCACTCCAGAAGGGTGGGAGAACTCCTGGTCTTCATCAAGACCAGAATGCTGCCCAACTGGTGCCCCCCCAGCAACGAACCAACCACACTTTGAAAGTTTAAAGCCCTCTGAATGAGCCCTGCCAATTCCTGCCCCAGAACCCTTTTCCCCTTCTGCGACAAACCTTTCCCATGTGTAACTGACATGTCTGGTGTCTTATAAAACCAGCCATTACCAGCAAACCCAAAGCCCTGCCTGTAGCACCAGTCTCATAGCCAGGCATTTATGGTCTGGATCCTTCTATTCCAGACCATGTCCTCATCCATAAATGGAGGTAAAGAGGAGAATGTATTTTGTGCCCCAGACTCCTTCACCAAAAGTCCTAAGGCCTTGAAATTCTTTTTATTCCCTTCAGGCTACAGAATACAGATTCCTCCCCACCTGTCTGGAAGATTAGTAGTCATAATAGTCAGTTGCTTTCATCAGGTTAGGTAGTGTCAAAGTGATGTTGCTGATTTGGGCTCCAGATAGCCTGCAGACTTCCCTGTGTTGAGGCTCAACACTGCATAATGAGCCCTCAGTTCCCTTGAGGAGTGAGTTTCCAAGAACTACTACCCTTCTCTTCTTCTTAGTGGAAGAAGTTGTCATTTTACTGGAAGACCTATCCTATTTGTCTGATTGTGATAAGACCTCTGGAATAGGTCATCCATCTTCTATATCCCTATTGGAGTATTGTCTTCCAGGAGGGGCTCATATCGATTTCTTAGTGGCAGCTGGGGACATGAGGCAGGCAAGGGACCTGCTTGTCTTCTGCCACAACCTTGCACTTTCCTCCACACACCTCTTTTACTTGGGATTCTGAGATGTGTAAGATGAAGTGGCCCCTTGATTCTGGCTGTTATTTGGCTGTTGCCTAGACTGTAGATCCTAACACCACCAGTTTATGTCTGTTTCAGACTCAGTCTTTCTACTTCAGTTTTTAGCCTTTCGACCTCCTCTTGCAGCTGTGCCACTGGGTTAAGCAGATAATCTACCTGCTCGTACCGCACACAGCTGTCCTCAGACCTGCCTCCTGAGATCAGTGAGAGGCTGTGGCATTTTCTGCAACCTGATACCTGCATAGCCACATCTTGCTGAAGTAGCTCTGTTGGGGTTCCCATATCCATTTTGACTGGTGATCATAGCATGGTCTTATTCTTCTGGTGGGTTGACACTATTTTGGAGATCACCTGTGTGTATAAGTCCTCTGGGCTGGTTTTCTTGATCTGTTGGTTTAGGGGTCTATTTGGGGGTTGTTTGTTTCCTTTGGGGGTTTTTTGTCATTTTTTTTTTCCCCCTGTGTGCTACCAAGCAGATAACTACCTCACTGCTCGCGGTCTGAGCTCTGCTTCTGGCTTCACCCTTGCACTGGTTTCCTTGATCAGGAATCCCTCCAACCACCTTAAAAACCTCAGGAAATGTAGGGCTCCAGCCACTGGTACTGGCTGCCTCGCTGTTCGTGGTCTGAGCGCCACTTCCAGCTTTGCTGCGCTTAGATGGGAGTTCCTTCATTGCTAAATGATTATTATCACTGAACCACAGAATTATTGAGGCTGGAAAAGACCTTTAAGGTCATCAAGATCAGACTATGACCTAACATCACCACAATCAGCTACACCATGGCTCTAAGTGGCAGTTTTTTCTTTTATGCCTCCAGGGATGGGGATTCCACCACCACCCTGGGCAATCCATTCCAATCTCTCATAACCCTTTCTGGGAGGAAGTGCTTCCTAATAGCCAACCTAAAACTTCCCTGGTGCAGCTTCAGGCCATGCCTTCTCTAGTTGCCTGGGAGAAGAGCCTGACCCCCACCTGTCTCCAACCTCCCTTCAGGTAGTTATAGAGAGTGATAATGTCCCCTCTGAGTCTCCTCTTCTCCAGTCTAAATAATCCCAGCTCACTCAGCCTCACCACATCACACTTGCCCTCCAGTCCCTTCCCCAGCCTCATTACTCTCCTCTGGACCCACTCCAGTAAAAATGCAGATTTTTCTTTCTTAAAGTGAGGGTCCCAGAACTGCCCCCAGTACTTGAGGTGAGGTCTTACTAGTGCCCAGTATAAAGGCAGAATTACATGTCTAGTCCTGCTGGCCACATTATTCCTGATACAAGTCAGGCTGCCATTTGCCTTTCATGGCACCTGGGCACCCTGCTGGCTCCTGTTCAACTGGTTGTCAGCCAGTACTGCCATATCCCTCTGTGCAAGATCTTTCCCAGAATGAGAAAGGAAGATACTGTACACACTTGTAATAGTTATAGCGACAAAGACAGATCACAAAACACCGATATTTTTGCCCGAGGTGGAAAAGCATGGTTTTGATATAGTGTATGACTAATGACTTTTGATTTTTGGTAGCTGTTTCCAGCTAACAGAGATATAACAGTTTCCATTTACATATTTTTCACAGCCTCAGAAGCTTACCATAGCCTTAGCTTGGACTGACATGGTTTGCTCTTTCTTTTGTTTCAAGAAGAGAGACCTAAATCCAGAAATATTGCTCACTGATCATAGATCACCTAGGAAAATGCATAGGACATCTGAGGCAAAAAAAGGATGAAGAAATAGAAAGTTTTAGCTTTAACTTCAGACTGCCTTTGCACTCGAGTGGTTCTGGCAGTTGTTTGTACCATATTGAGTTTTATGGTCCTGTAGCCAATAGCAAGACATTTATTACACCCTTTGTAACAAAAGTAAACACACTAAAAATAAAATCCATCAATCTTTTGTTATTACCTGCACAAGAAAATTAAAATATCAATCTTAACATTGAAGATGTGTTAGAGTTTTAGCACTGCTGCGTGCTCCCAAATGATCTTCATCGCTGTGCCATCCAGTACAATTTTGAACATCCTTAGAGACAGACAGGCACAGTTGGATAAAAGCTTGTTAAACAAAGAAGTTGTGACTTTCAAAAGCGAGATGATCCATATCTATGGATCATGTGATGATATGGCTTTTATCTGGGAAATAGCTCAGTGACTTACGAATGCACAAGAACAGAAATAAGGGTACAGTATGGAGCAGATTTCGCCTTATGGTTGGATTCTATGAGAATACAGGTTTCTAGTTGCTGAGCTAAGAATACTAAACGTAATAGCTTCATTTCAGTAAGCCAGTAAGGCTCTGTTGGTTTGGGTTGGTTGATGGGGTTTTTTCAAGAGAAAAAAAATCTCAAGTGGGTCCAACAAAGGCAGTCTGAACAAAAATGATGGGCTGTGTTTGATGCTTCAGGATGTACATTTCTGTGCCATGGGAATTCTTGAATGTTGCGTCTGACACCTCGAAAAGTAAATATGGCTGAATTCTCAGGTATTCCACAAACTCGCCATTGGATGGTTTAGTTTCTGTGAGGGAACTCCTCCTTCTTCTAAAGGAAACCAAGTTTTGAACAAGTAAATTTAGATAAGGTTGTTAAAATCTGACGCTAGATAATTTTCAAACTAAAGCTTTCAAAATTAGTGGTGTGCTGCTGTGAGTATGGCTATGTGTACCTGTGCTGGTGATTAAGTTTGGTACTACCCTTCCGCTAGTAGATTCTCATCCTGATCTTTCGACATTCTCGGGTTGGGAACAGTTTTCTCATTTCATTTAGGTGGGAATAAAGATGCTAATTCTATGTATATTTCTACATTCTAAAATAGGTTTCTTAACACCATGAATAGATTAATAGTTTAGATCAGTGTCGTAGATTACATTTGCGTTTTTACATACTGGCTGCTGAGAGGGGATGTAGAGAAACTGGGATCTGTTCTTAGTTTTAAATGTAAAATTGCAGGAACACTTTATTATATAGAGTCAAAATAAAATTGTTGATAATGTCAGTGGAGAGTATTGAATTACTCTTCCTGTGGGATGTATTTCTTTGAATTTTTGCTTTTCTTGTTACATGTCTTCACCTTATACCTTATGCTGTGGCCTTTTTAAAGATCAGAACGTAAACATAACATAATTTTATTTGCAGTATTTCTGTAGAAACCAGGGCCCTTGCTGTGGAACAATACTCTGTATGACATCAGATGATACCCTTTTGCTTGTGCTTGCATAATCTGTTTCTCAGAAGCTTATAATCAAAGTCAAAAGTAAATTTGAAGTAAAAGATCATGAAAATTAGGAAAACTTTATAATCTGATTAACTAGCACTAGCTGTCATTGGTTCTAAAAGAGCTTCTTTGTCAACGAACTTCTTGAAGATGGAAACACAGATTGATTAAAATGGTGAGAGACCTACTAGTTTGTTGTGATAAATACCCACCCATCCCCATCAAAGAAGGGCTAAGCTAGATGAGGATGTAAAGAGCCCTGTACTGTCACAGGTTGGACATCTCCAAGGACAGATTTCATAGTCTCTCTGTGCAACTTACTTCACTCTTTGACTGCTCTCAAGTTGGAAAAAACCTCAAACATTCTAAGTCCTAAATGCAATTTCCTTTGAGGCAGCTTGTATGTGTGGCATCCCAGCTTGTCATGGTGCGCTTTTGCGTGGTCTTCTCTACACTCTCCCATTAGTTATATTGAGGCAGGATTGATACTCCCCTTTTCCTAAGTTGTCTTTTTTTGAGGCTAAACAAGCCCAGCTCCCCCAGCCTCCCATCACAGGACAAGTGTGGCAGACCCTGAACGTCTTGATGGCCCTCCACAGAATTTCAATCTTGTGTGTTAATGTCTTGCTTGTACTGGATATCTCAGATCTGGCACAGTACTACAGCCATGGACTAACAGGTGCAGTATAAAGGGGAAGAATACTTTCCTTAGGTCTACTGGATGACATCAACATCTTTGTTGTTCAGCAAAGATGTTGAACATGTTTGTTCAACATCTTTGTCCGTGACATGCACAAAGGCATTGAGTGCACCCTCAGCAAGTTTGCTGATGACACCAAGCTGTGTGGTGCAGCAGACACCCTGGATGGAAGGGATGCCATCCTGAACAGGCTGGAGAGGTGAGCACAAGCCAACCTGATGGGGTTCAACAAGACCAAGTGTAAGGTCCTGCATCTGGGTCGAGGCAATCCTAAGCACAA
>JAOXOE010038770.1:0-41399 GCA_028565055.1 Phoeniculus purpureus | reverse complement strand
TGGCCACAAGGGCCCACTGCTGGCTCATGGTCATCCTGCTGTCCACCAGGACCCCCAGGTCCCTTTCTCCTACACTGCTTTCCAACAGGTCAGCCCCAACCTATACTGGTACCTGGGGTTGTTCTTAACTCCATAGAGCTCAAGCACAAAAGGATCTATAATACATCTCACTGACAGAGGTTTTTTACTGAAGAGAAGACTTGGCTTCTCAGCTAGACATCAAATTACAAGGGTAACTACAAAACAGTCTTGCACTTGGCATAACCTAAAGAAAACTTTAGTTGTTTCTGGATACAGAAATATTGTTCAAGTAAATCCATACCAGAACATCAATTCAAACCACTGGATTCCAGGAGTTTCTCTCTTGCAAAATAAGACCCAGTTTCTGTAACGCTAAAAACAAATGCACAATTATTTCAAACACTACATTTACCAGGACGTAGCCCTCTTGTAAACTGAAACTGTAGGAAAAAAGAGCATAAGAGTGTGGAAGGTCTCGATTTTTATGGTTTTGCCCACCATTTTGAGTATCTTCACCTCCTAGCCAGTCAATACTTTCCAACATGCTCCTTTCTTCCTCCGGAGAAATAATCTTTTCAATGACTGTGAGGCCTGGAGGCAAGCTTGCAGGAATAGGATTCTGCCAGAAAACTAGGGTATATGGAAAAAGAGAATATTGTCGTTATTTAGAGAAAAATAAAACCACATGTTGCCTATAGGGATATTTACTACATATGAGAATATATTGTAGCTGCATAGATATTTACTTAAATGATACAATGGAGCACTCACTAGGGCAGTTGGTCAGTGAACAATGCCATTTTAGCATGACAAAACAGGATAAGGACCAAGTCCTACACCACGCAAAGAACCCCCTAAAAATTTAATGCTTGAGACCAACAGGACTGCACACTGGTCAAACATAAAACCACTTTCAATCTCCCTGTCAAAGTAACGATAAAAAGAATATCCAAATTATTTCAGGATTTTACCTGCATTTTATTTTCATCTTCTAGAACTTGGCTGATCCACCAAATCACCTGACTACTCTGTCCAGAGAGCAATCTGTAACCAGTTATGGAGGAATACAATGCAACACCTCAGTGAAAACCAAGTGTTGGTGATGTAAAGGGAGGAAAAAAGTCAGAAATCTTATTATGCCTATTCTCCTTCTTGGAGTTGAGGAGACTGCAAGACTGAGGTTACACAAGAAATCCAGTGAGCTGTCCAGATATCCCCTAGCTCCCAATTTAGCTCCTGAACCACAAAACCTTAATGTGCAGTATCAAATGGTCTGAAAACTACCTAAATCCTGTTTCCTTTTGCCTCTGAGTAAAGGAGTTCAAATTAGAGTATTCTAAATGTCCTGAAATGCTTAAAGCAAAGATTATTTTTTGGTCTGAATGCTAGATTCTGGCTTTTGTTCTGTGTGCTTGCTTACAAAGAGGAGTGTATTTCTGGCTGTATTTACAACCTGGCAAGTAAAAGCAAAGGGAAGCAGTATTCAGAAAGATGGATATACAGAAAAGCAGAAAAAAGTTGGATATATAGGAAAGCAGAAAAATTATACCTTTTTCCACAAAATTCATATACAGAACAATGTTTTGGCCCAAGTCTTCTACTGTTACTTCTTTCCCATTAAGAGCATCAAAGGCTTTCTTGGCTTCTTCTGTTGTCCCGTATTTCACAAATGAATATGGTTTATTTGGTGGCATTAAGAGTGCTTCCACCAATCCATAGTCTTCTACTAGCTGGAGCAGTTGGTGTCTACTCATGCCATTACCGAGACCAGCATTGGCAATAACTAGGCTCTGATTGAAGAGGAATTTTAAAAAAAAAAGGAGAAATAGTGATTATTATTGTTTTACTTAATACTGAGTCTCTTCTTTCTATAAAGAAAAACTAACTCCATGAGTACCAACCACACAAGGTATCTACGTTTCAATGAGGTTTGTATACAAGGCTAAGGCAACCAGTTTGCACCACTACCTCTAGAAACAGAACATCTAGTTCACATCCAGCATTCTTGTCTGAAAACTCCCCTTCTTGGTTTTGTAAAGAAAAGATTAACCCTTAGTTAACCCAAATTACTTCATGCACAATGCCTAACTGCTTAATTCTACACTTTCATAGTGAACCAGAGGGAATGGTTTCAAGCTTCAACAGGGTAGGTTTAGATTAGACATCAGGAAAAAATTCTTCACTGAGAGAGTGGTCAGGCACTAGAAAGGGCTGCCCAGGATGGTGGTTGAGTCAGATGAGTGGTGGTTGAGTAGATGTAGTGTTGGGGGATATCATTTAGGGGTGAACTTGAGTAGGGTTGATGGTTGGACTCAATGATGCTGGGGGGTCTTTTCCAACCTGAATGATTTCACAGAATCAAAGAATCATTAGGGATTGGAAGGGACCTTGAAAGATCATCCAGTCCAAACCCCCTGCCACAGCAGGATTACCTAGACCAAGTCACACAGGAACACATCCAAGTGGGTCTTAAACATCTCCAGTGAAGAAGACTCCACAACTCCCCTGGGCAGCCTGTTCCAGGGCTCTGTCACCCTCACTGTGAAGAAGTTCCTTCTGATATTTATGTGGAACCTCCTGTGTTCCATCTTACACCCATTGCCCCTTGTCCTATCACTAGATGAAAAAGGACCTGCTCTTGTATTTAGAAAAATATACCAATCCAATTTTTCATCCTTGCGACCACAGGGTAAGCTCAGTTCAAACTCACGGAGTAGTTTGAACGACTAACGATGTTACCTAACAGAGGCTAGAAAAATAAAAGTATGTCCCAAGGTTCTTTTCTTTTTATTTCATTTGAGAACACCTTCCTGATATCTAGGAATAAACCATTTCAAATAGCAACTCCATGTTCTGGTCGGTCCTTTCTAGCATTTCTCTGCTCCTAGGGTAGGTGAGCAAGGGAGCAGGAGGTGCCCACTGAATCCCAGCAACAATGCTCACAGCTGGAGACCCAGGCTGGGGTTGACTTGGCCATGGCTCTGTGGCATTTGCAACGTGCTTTCACTAACCGTGTTTGGGCTGCTTAGCGTTAGGACCTTTATTGTGCCAATTCTGCTACCTTTATAGGCCCTGCTGCTTAAGCTAACAAAAAGTTTGTAAGGGAATAGGATATGAAACACATAAATAAAAGTATCAGGTATCCCTAAAACATGTGCGGATTAAGCTGGTGAAAAGGTGAAATTTCTTTTCCCTATGAGTTAATGTCTATTTTTCTTGGGAACTACCCTTTGAGGGCTCCCCCCCCCCATCCTTTTTGGTAAAGTGATAAAAGATACATTTTCTTATATCAATGCAATGACATTTTAAAAGTCTCCCTTTGTTGTTTCTAAATCTGCATGTCAACAGTTATACCTTTCATACAATTTTCTTTATGTTTACTTAATATAACTACATTGTGCTGTTACAAAAGTAGACAGCATACTTCTAACTTCTCAGTACTTTTGTTGCATGAAAATCTTCATAATGCCAGACTAATCTTTAATGACTGACAGCATATTGACATGGCATGACACTTTAAATCCACCTTGGAGTATGTTAATCCATCACCTGGTATTATGATACTTTTTTTTACTTCTGGCTTCTAGATGCTGTAACTTTTCTTTCAGTCTGGGTGTGTTTAAAGGTCAGGTGTCTCACTTCTAACTCTTTGCAGAAGAGTTTTGAAATGGTTTATTCCTAGATATCAGGAAGGTGTTCTCAAATGAAATAAAAAGAAGAAAACCTTGGGACATACTTTTATTTTTCTAGCCTCTGTTAGGTAACATGATTAATTTACTCCGTGAGTTTGAACTGAACTTACCCTGTGGTTGCAAGGATGAAAAATTGGATTGGTGTTTTGCTGAATACAAGAAGAGATCCTTTTTCAGAGGAAAAAAAAATATCACTAACATTACCTGCATTTGGTGCAAAATATAGTGAGGGGGGTAATCCGATGTGTAAGGAGGAAATGATAGAATCATAAGGGATTGGAAGGGACCTTGAAAGATCATCCAGTCCCATCCCCTTAACACAGCAGATCAGCTAGACCAAGTCGCACAGGAACACATCCAAGTGGGTCTTAAACATCTCCAGAGAAGGAGACTCCACAGCCGCCCCAGGCAGCCTGTTCCAGTGCTCTGTCACCCTCACTGTGAAAAGCATTTATTTCCAGCAGTAGCAGCAACAGAAATTGTACCTGACAATCTACAAAGCTGCACCTGGGAATCTTGACCCTCACAGAGAGAGCCCTTCCCCATTTGTTAGGAGACAGCAAACACATCACCAGCTTTGTCTTGTTTGTTTGTCACTTGCTTAGAAAATACCACATTTTCTGCTCCTCCGTGGTCACTTTGATACGGGGTTTCCTAGTTGGATTTACTCATCGGGTTAAATCTCCTTCTTACAAGGCTTATGATGCTCCACTGCCTGCACTTTGTTATGAGCAGCACAGTGAATGAGCTGTGTGGAAAGAAAAGGATCACAGATTTCAGCTGTGACTAAAACTAAACAGAAGGAACAACCAGAAGTGATAATGAATGTTATATGGCAGAGGCAGAAGGAAAATCCTGTGACGCATTTTGATGCCAGACTCCACGGAAGGGCTGACTCATTTGCTGTTCTCCAAGACCTCTTCCTCTGGGTTCTTACTGAGCTCCTGTGAAGGAGCAGACCTACTGAGATCTTGTCACTTCAGCCAGAGACAGAGCCAAGGTAGGGATTAGCTTTTTTATCTTCTTTCATTATGAAGACTGACAGTGCTGAGGCACACCATTAGTACTGGCTTTGAAGAAACAAGTCAGGGAAAATCTGTGACTAAGTAGGCTTCTCCTTGGAGTGGGGAATGCACGGCCCAAGAAAAATTGACTGAAAACACTTGATGTTATGTAGCTATCAATAAGGGTAAACACTGAAATAAAAATGAACAGTGAAAAAGAAGAAAGGGGAAAAAATACAACCATTCGGGGAAGTTTATTAGGTAATTTTCCATGCTGAGTGTTGTCTAAAGATGAAGTCGGGGTGATACCAGGGTTTGTTTTGACTACAAACAGTATGATCTTTACTCACCAAAATAATAATGGAAAACCATTTGTGTGTGACACTTTTGGTCACCCGTTTTCAGGGTAGTAAGTTTCCGTGGGATTAGTCTGCAGTACAATTTCTGCTGCTGCTGTTGACTGAAAACAAACCAAAGAGAAGTTAAAATCGTCAAACCTGATAAAACAATACCAAAAGCAGTCCTAGGTTTGAGTGTCTAGTTAAAGCCTACACTTGAAATGAACTACAGCTAGGAAAATCTGCCTGTGTCAATTCTACACTTCAGGGTGGTAGGTTTTGTTCCTTGAATGGCTGGGTAATGAACTTGGAACAGTTCAATACCTTTAATGCCTCAACAGCAGACGTTCTTGCTTCTGGTTTAAGATGTCCAAAGTATTAAGCTTGCAAATAGCCCAAGGGACTCTATTAACCAAGTGAGCACAAGCTGTGGTTGTTTCATGGCTGGTATTTCAGAGAAAAGTGAATTCTAGTCAGAGGAACAGAAAACAATGCAAAAGTTTTTCTCTTCCCATTGGTAATGTACTTCAAAGTAGCAGGAGGTTGTCAGATAGCAGGAAAACAGCCAGAGAGGAGAGGAAAAGAGAGCAGAGATGACTGACATGATTTCAGATGTCATAAAAGTAATCCAACAGCAATAAAATTTTCCAAAGCAGTGTCATGCAAACACCATAGCTGGGATCTGGCAGGACATCGCAAGTCACTGAGACCGTCCCACTGAGGTGTCGCAGCCGTGATTTAGCACACATCAGACTGTGCAGCCAAAGGTTAATTAGCAGCAAACAGCTCTTTGCAGCCATACTAAGAGAGTATTGTGGTCAATGTCTGTTTAACTTCACAGTGCTCACTGTTGCAAGAGTGACCTGAATAACCTCATCTGACTTGGCTTGTTGGTTTTAGAGGGTGTTTAACCGGCCATTCATCACAGCAGTGGACTAGTGGGGATGAAAATTGTATCATTTCAACTCTTCCCTCCCAGCAGCAAGCAACGTTAAACACGTTGTTCGAACAAACTCCGTTCCTTTTACTTTTGCTGAATTAAGTGCAGGTTCACCTTCACCACACATAAATGTTGCCGACATATAGTCTGCTCATGAAGAAACGAGTTCTGTCGTCTGCGACTGAATGGCCGTTCAACACAGTGGTGAGAACTCACAGAGCTGTGGCGAAGGGCTTACAGTTAGAGGTTTTTGAGTAGCCACTCTTGAGCAATCCTTTCTAGCTGCTCTTGTTTGTCACCAAATTCTTATTCACCTAGGAGTGTCCAAACAGTGTCCCTAGGGGTGCGATGATAATTCAGTGGAACACCGGACTTGCTGTGAGGTGTTCTTCATCACTCATTTCAAAGGAGCTTTGAGAGTAACTGACTGTGTGACTTCTGTGCACACTGTGCAAAAGCAGCCAAAGGTGATGGCTAACTAGTTGTTCAAGCTGCAAACCTGAAGATACTCGCTCTGTCAGTTTGACTCAGTTTAAGCGCAGGCTGTTCCAGACCTGGCGAAGACAGCTCTTTTGCCGTTGTTCCCTTACTATTCCTGCTCTGAGCTATGTGTGCAGTGTAGGAGTGGTGTAATGCTAGTTTTGAGCCAATACAAAAGTATTTATTCCTATATAGCTCAGAATTTGCCCCAAGAAACACCTCATAAGGAAAATGCATTTCCTGTAAACAATTTAAATACAATACTACGGACTTATAAAAAGATTTGCAATAATGAAAGCTCAGTTGATTTATGGATGATTTCTTACAAGCGTCTTTGTGCTTCAATTTCCAGTTTGCTTTGTGGTTTTCTTTTTCACAAAAAAAGAAAAATAGCTTTGTGAAAATTCTAACTAACTCCGTCTGTGGTGACCACCACACTTGGGCCACTGGAAGTGTGTGAGTTTGTAATTCCTTGGCACTCTCTGTTGACTGTGTCTGGTCCAGGTGGATCTCCCAGTACACGCAGATACCTTGATCCGTGTAAATATCTGGATGACACCTTATTTGTGTTTTGCTAACGGGAAACATAATATTTATCTTTGTGTTTTGGAAATCCTTTGAGGTATGTATACTAACAGTAATTTTAATTCTATTTTATAGCGAGGAACAAATGGTAGAAAACATAGAGAATGTGTTTGAAATGGCTACTGTGACAGCACTGATACCTTAATCACTTCTGTTCTGATGGTGTAATCATAGAATCATAGAATCATAGAATGTTCTAGGCTGGAAGGGACCTCTACAGGTCATCTAGTTCAGCCTCCATACACAGGGACAACTCTATCTAGGTCAGGCTGCTCACAGCCTCATCAAGCCTGCCCTTAAATGACTCCAGGAATGGGGCTCACACTACCTACCCAGGCAGCCCATTCCAGTGATCAACCACCTTCACACTGAAGAATTTTTTTCTAATATCCAACCCAAATCTGTCCTTTCCCAGACTGAACCCATTGCTCCTTTTCCTATCCATACAAACCCTCTTGAAAAGACCTTCCCCTGCCTTCATGTAGGGCCTCCTCAGGTACTGTAAGGTCAAAAGAAGGTTCCCTCTGAGTCTTCTTCAGGGTGAACAACCCCAGCTCTGTCATCCTGTCCTCATATGACAGACGCTCCATTCCCTCGATCATTTTAGTGGCCCTCCCCTGGGTGTGCTACAGTATGTCTACATCCTTCTTGTGCTGGGGACTCCAGAACTGGACACAATACTCCAGGTGAGGTCTCACCAGGGCAGGATAGAGGGGAGGAATCACATCTCTTGATCTGCTGGCCACAGTCCTTTTGATGCAGCTCAGAATGTGATTGGCCTTCTGGGCTGCAATTTCACACTAGTGGCTCGTGTGCAGCTTTTCATCTACCGGCACCCGCAAGTCCCTTTCCACATGACTGCTCTCTCTTCTGCGTAGAAGGCCACTAGGCTGGTCAAGCAGGATCTGCCTCTACTAAATCCATGCTGGCAACCTAAGATTACCTGCCTTTGCTCCATGTGCCTTAACATGTTCTCCAGAAGGATCAGTTCCATGATCTTCCCAGGCACAGAGTTGAGGCTGATGGGTCGGTAGTTCCCAGGGTCTACTTTTTTACCCTTTTTAAAGATGGGCACAATATTCCCCTTTTTCCAGCTGCTAGAGACTACTCCTGAGTGCCAAGACTTCTCAAATATTGTGGAGAGTGGCTCAGCAACTGCATCAGCTAATTCCTTCAATACTCTGGGATGCATCTCATCAAGTCCCATGGACTTCTTTATGTTCAGGTTCCTCAGGCGGTCATGGAACTTGTCTTTTCTTACAGTAGGAGGGACTTTGTCAACCTGGTCCCTCTCCTGTGACTCACTATCATGAGGGCTGTGAGGAGAGAGGTTGTCAGTGAAAATGGAGGCTAAGAAATTGTTGAGTACCTCAGCCTTCTCCTCATCAGTTGTTACTAATTCACCATCATTTCTCATTGGGGCCCCCTTTGACTTTCTTTGACCTTCCTGTTCTGATTTAGATACTTATGGAATCCCTTTTTGTTTTCTTTGTATCCCTCACCAAGTTCAGCTCTAGCTGTGTCTTGGCCTTCCTGACCTCGTCCCTACATAACCAGGCAGCATCCCAGTATTCATCCCAGGATATCTGTCCCTGTTTCAACAGTCTATGAATTTTCATTTTATTCCTTACTTCCACCAGCAGTTCTTGACTCAGACATGCTGGTGTCTTCTCTTTGCTGTCTGATTTCCTGCACATGGATATTGAGAGCTCTTCTGCTTTGCTCCTTGATGCCTGAGAACTGTTTCCCAAGGTGTTCTGTTGAGCAACTCTTTGAAGAGCTAGAGGTTTGCTTTCCTGAAGTTTAGGGTCCTAATTTTGCTCTTTATCTGTCCCTTACCCCGAAGAACAGTGAACTGCACCAGTGTGTGGTCGCTGCAGCCCAGACTGCCTCCAATCCTGATATCCCCGATTAGTTCACTTGCATTGGTCACAATCAAGTCCAATATTGCATCACCACAGGTAGGACTGTCTATTGTTTGTTTTGGAAAGTTGTCATCCAGGCACTTCAGGAATCTCATGGATCGCCTACAGCTTGCTGTGTTAATTTTCCAACAAATATCAGGGTAGTTAAAATCCCCCAGCAGGATTGGAGCTTGCAAGTGTGATGTCACCTGGAAGCTGGAGTATGAAGTATCAATAGCCTCCTTTTGATCAGGTGGCCTATAGTAAACACCAACCAAAAGGGTCCCTTTACCACCATGATCTCTCATTCTTATGCGTAGACTCTCTACCTTCTCATGGCTATTCTTCAGCTTCAGGGACAATTCTTCACAGTTTATACATTCCTTAATGTAGAGGGCAACACCTCCACCCCTTCTACCATGCCTATCCCTCCTAAATAGCCTGTAGCCTTTGATAGCCACACTCCAGACAATATAATTATATAATGACATAATATAATTAGAAAGAAGCCACATTTTGCTCTAATTGCACCTTTTATTGGTATTTCTTACATAGGAAGTGGTCAGGGTGATTACTGTCACTATTATAATAGGTTACTTTAATGTAACCACAAAAGTGTAAATAAAGCATGTATTTACAAGTACTGGGGAGGTGTCCAAATTAGCTTAGAGCAGTGTAACATTTGCCTGGTTTTGTTCTGAGTGCTTAATTTTACACCTGGCGTTTTAAATAGCCATAGCACACCATTGTATGAGCAGGTTACTGCTGCCCTTCAGTGGGAGTTACTGATACAACACTGGAACAGTATGCAGAATAGAATGCCAATACTGACAAATAAGAAGAGTTCCAAAACAGGTCTGTATTTATTTTAGGATCTTAAAAAAGGTTTAAAAGAGAAAAAAATCCTGGTTATCCAGGATAGGTGATAAATGATGGAGAGTGGCTTAGCCAGCTCTTGTGCCAACTCCTTATGCACCTTAGGATGAATCCTGTCCAGACCCAGAGACTTGTTAGAGTTTAATTGGCACAGCAGATCACTAACTACTTCCTTCTTGATTACAGGAGGGATATTCTGCTCCCCATACCTGTCTACCAACTCGGGAGCCCAGTTACCGTGAGGATGGCTGATCTTTTTGTTAAAGACTGAGGCAAATAAGGTGTTAAGTACCTCAGCCTTTTCCCTGTCTTCAATTACTATGTTCCCCCCTTCATCCAATAAAGAGTGGACATTTTCCATGGCCCTCCTTTTGTTATTAATGTATTTATAAGAGCACTTTTTATTATCCTGAACAGATTTGGCCAGATTAAGATCTAACTGAGCTTTTGCATCTCTAATTCTCTTTGTACATGACCTTACAATACCCTTAAAGGCTTCTTCCTGCCCCTCTTTCCAAAGTGACACACTTTTTTTTTTTTTTTTTTCTCCTGAGTTCTTGCAAAAGCTCCTGCTCAGCCAGGCTGGTCATCTTCCCTGCCATCCCATTTTTCAGCACATGGGAACATCCTACTCTTGTGCCTTTAAGACTTCCGTCTCGAAGTGTGTCCAGCCTTCCTGGACTCCCGTATCTTTCAGGGCAGCCTCCCATGGGACTTTGTCAATCAGTCTCCTGAACAGGCCAAAGTTTGCCCTCCAGAAGTCTCAGGTAGCAGTTTTACTGACTCCTCTCCTAGTTTCTGCAAGGATTGAAAACTCAGTCATCTCATGATCACTGTGCCCTAGATGACCTCCAACCTTTACTTCTACCTGTTCACAAGAAGCAGATCCAGGAAAGCACCTTTCCTGGTTGTCTCTCTCACCAGTTGTGTCAGGAAGTTCTCTTCCACACACTCCAGGAACCTCCAGGACTGCTGTATTGTATTTCCAACAAACATCAGGAAAATTGAAGTTCCCCATGAGCACAAGAGACATCAATTGTGAAACCTCTCTCAGCTGCTTATAAAAAAATTTGATCTGCTTCTTTATCCTGATTAGGTGGTCTATAACAGATTCTCACCACAACATCACTCTTGCTGGACTTACTCCTGATTCTTACCAATAAGAACTCAACCTTATCTTCACCCTCATTAATTTCTATGCTTTCATATATCTCTCCAACACAGAGGGCCACTCCACCACCTCTTCTTCCTCACCTATCCCTTCTGAAAATTTCATACCCATAAATTGCAACACTCCAGTTGTGGGAGTCATCCCCATCATGTTTCTGTGATGGCTGATCTAATATAGTTTTCCTGTTGCACAGCAGCCTCCAGCATCTCCTGTTTGCTGCCCATGCTGCACTCAGTGGCACATGAAGACTGTGTCTCAGTCTGTGCTAAACTTTGAGCCTTGTTAGCCTAAGAAAGTGAAGGGTAGTGTCATACCTATTTAAACAGCACTTCTAACTGAACTCTCAGAGCAGGAACAAGATACTGTCCCCTCTTACCTCTGTCCTGCTCAGCACAGCCACAGGAAGGCCAAAGCAAATGTGTTTATGGACAGTAATGCCTTGTACCAATCTGTTCCAACTGCTAGGCTTTGCCCTGCTTTTTGCTCTTGTGAAACACACAGATATGTGTGTTCCTGAAGACCCTAAACCACTTTGCACTGGTTCTCCCCTGGGAAAGAATGAGAAACGTTGGTCTTGAAGGTCAATATGTGTTGCTTTGCCTTCATCACGGCAGCATCATAAGCCTTGTATAAAACGGAGTCCTCCTTGTGTGAAAGTCTTGGGATGCAGGGTACTGTCCTCCAGCAAGTTTGGGAGCCTGGAATTACGGACTTCCAGCGAGCCTGTGTGCAATTCTGCCTTATATCCACAGGTGTCAGTAAAAGACCAGCACTTCCGAGTTCTCTGGCGTGAAAAAATCAGCTGGTTTGCGCTGCCGAAGGCTAGCACAGCAAAACTCCGACGCCTTAGGGACATCCCGTGGAAATTGTGCAATTTAAAAGATGTGATTTCCTGGCAAATTTAGAAAAAACCATTCTTGACATGAGGGCTGAACAAATGAGCAGAGTGACTCGCTTCCACACAAATCTAAACCTCTCCTTTGTGCCATGAAGCCCTGTCTGGTTTATCTTTATTTCTCAGGCCAGACACCTCCACCCTGTATTTTCACGTGCGAATTTCCCTTCCCTCCACTGGAACCTGCAAGTCCAAGCTCTCCTTCATCAGTGCTTGGATCATTTCTAATTCATTTCTTCTTTTCCACAACAAGATTATTTTCCTTATCAAGATTCGAATTAATGAAAAGATGCAAAGTGCCTTCTGCAGCCTCTTTTATTATTTCTTCCCAAACTGTTGTTACTCTGAAAGCTAGTAGAAGAGTGAGGTAGATGAGAGTTCTTGTATGAGATAAGATGCGCCTCAGACAGAGGTGTTTCACACCATTTGCTCCCAGCCCAGGCTCAAAGCACACATCTGGTCCTTGGGGGGAAAAAGGCAAGATAGACCTTAAGGACTATTTGTGGCAAAGAAAGGAGGTGGATGCGTGTCCTTAGGGGCATGTTGCTAAACAAAATGCAGCTCCTTCAATAGGGTCTACTTGCATGTGATACATCTTTGTGATCTCCATCCGGGCAGATGCAAAATAAAGCATCCTCTCACAAGAACCACCTGGCCCCATTTGGGGATACAGCTGTGTGGTGATACGTGTTCCCTACACAAGACCTACAGATGTAAAGCAACTGCTCACTATAAAGAAGGAAAAGGAAAACTGTTTTCCCAAGCAGACCACTGTTGCATGTCAGCCGGGGTGTGTTAGGAAATGTCTGCTGGTAATTCATTTGTGCAAAAAAAGCCCCGTGTCATGCGTTCATTCCCGTGGTGGCGTGCATGAATCTGATAGCACAGCTTCCCTGCAGAAAATTGTCTGTGACAGGGAACACAAGGTGGTGCTAAATCACCCTCCCTTGTCAAAACAGAGCCACAGATCAAACTGGGAGGCAGCTACATGATCCAGAGAAGGGCTATAAAAATGATCAGAGAGATGTCCTCTGCTGTACAGACAGGCCGAGAAGACTGGAGTTGCTCAGCCTATAGAAGGCTCTAGGGAGACCTTGATATGCCTTTCATCACTTAAGGGCAGGGGAATAAGGAAGTCTTTCTATTAAGGTCTCTTGTGACAGGACAAGAGATGATGGTTTTTAACTAAGAAAGGCTAGATTTGGACAAGATATAAGGAAGACATTTTTTACAATGAGGGTGGTGAAACACACAGCCAGGTTGCGTGGAGAGGTGGTGGATGTCAGGGTGGACAGGGCTCTGAGCAACCTTATCTAGTTGATCAGGTTAACCTGAGTCTGATCTAGATATCTCTGCTTACTGTAGAGAGGTTGGACTAGACCTCTAAAGATCCTTTCCAACTCAAAGCATGCTATGATTTTGACTGTGAGTATGGATGTCATCTACCTGGACTTCTGCAAAGCCTTTGACACAGTGCCCCATGACATCCTTGTCTCTAAATCAGAAAGATATGATTTTGATAAGTGGACAGTTTGGTGGATGAGGAATTGGTTGAATGGTTGCCTCTGTAGTGTATTAGTCAATGGTTCAATAAGCATACGGAGAGTGAAGAAAAGCGGTGTCCCTCAAATAGTACATACTGAAAATAGTGCTGTTTAATATCTTTGTCAGTGACATAGGAAGATAGATTGATCTGTTGTTTTCACAGGGGACTTTAACTTACCAGATGTCTTTTGGAAATGCAAAACAGCGGAGAGGGAACAGTCCCAGAGATTCCTGGAGTGTATGGAAGCTAACTTCCTGATGCAGATGTTGGGAGAGCCAATGACACAAGGTTACTTCCTGGACCTGCTGCTTGTGAACAGGGGTGGACTTGTGGGAAATGCAATGGTTGGAAGCCATCTTGGCCATAGTGATCAGGAAATGATGGAGGTTTTGATTCTTGGAGAAGTAAGGACAGAGTTCTGTAGAACTGTCACCTCAAACTTCTAGAGGGCAGACTGTCCTGTTCAGGAGACTGATTGACAGAGTTTCTTGGGAGGCAGTCTGAAAGACAAAAGTGTCTGGGAAGGCTGGACATAATTCAAGAAGGAAGACTTACAGTCACAGGAGTAGGCTGTCCCCGTGTTCCAAAAGACTAGATGTTGGGGAAGAAGATCATCCTGGCTGAACAGGGAGATCTGTCTGGAAATTGGGGAGAATGGGCGAGGCTGTCACCTTTAGGAGGTGGGGAAGGCAGCTCACAAAGATTACGTAGGCGTAGTAAAATGAAAAGAGCAAAAGCCCAACTAGAACTCAGCCTAACAATCACCGCAAAAGACAACAGAAAAGGGAAACACAGCGACAAAGGATGAAGAAATGACTGAGGTACTGAATGCTGCCTTTACCTCAGTCTTTAACAGTGTTTAGCTGTTCCTTGGGTCCCAGCCCCATGAGGTGGGAGACAGGGATGAGGAGCAGAATGAGACCTACATAATCAAAGAGGAAATGGATTGTGACCTGCTACAATGATTCTATGATTCTATCATACACCCCTTAGATGTAAAGAAATCTATAGGACCAGATGGGTTGCATCCAAGACTGCTGAAATAGTTGTTGGGTGTGCTCAGGAAACTATCAATCATCATCTGTCAGCAGTTATGGGTAACTGGGGATGTCCCAGGAGGTTGGAGTTTAGCAAATGTGACACTCATCTACAAGAAGGGTCAGAAGGAGAAGCTGGGAAACTACAGACCTATGAGTCTGACCTCAGCTATGGAGCAGATAATCTTGAGTATGATTTTGCATTTACAGAATGACTAGGCAATCAGGCCCAGTCAGCACAGGTTCACGAAAGACAGGTCCTGCTTGACAAACCTGACCTCCTTCTATGACAAAGTGATCTGCTTAGTGGACATGGTTGTGGATGATATTTTCCTGGACTTCAGTAAAGTTTTTGACAACATTCCCGTGGCATTTTTTGTGGGAAAATAGGCTCTCCACAACAGACCATATACATATGCTCTGTTGGGTCCAGCTCGCTGGCTGAATAGTCAGACCCAAAGAGTGGTGGTAAATGGAGTTGGCAAGTGATCACTGGTCACAAGTGATGGTCCCCAGGGCTCACTAATGAAGACACTCCTGTTTAATATCTTCACTGATTATTTGGATGAAAGTGTTGAGTACAGTTCTGTGTCCCTCTGTTCAAGAAGGACAGGAAACTGCTTAAAGGAGTCCAGTGCAGAGCCACAAAGATGATTAAGAAAGTGGAACATCTCCCTTATTTTGAAAGGCTGAGGGAGCTAGTTCTCTTTAGCTTGGAGAACAGGAGACTCCGTGGTGACGTCATTAGTGTTTATAAATATGTAAAGAGCAGGTGTCACTGAATCACAGAATCCCAAAACCTTAGGGATTGGAAGGGACCTTGAAAGATCATCTAGTCCAGTTCCTCCACCATAGCAGGATCACCTAGATCAAGTCACATAGAAACATGTCCAGGCAGGTTTTAAGTATCTTCAGAGAAGGAGACTCCACAACCCCCCTGGGCAGCCTGTTTCAATGCTCTGTCACCCTCACTGTGAAGATGTTCATTCAATCTCATTTTTATGTGGAACTTCCTGTGTTCCCATTGGCCCATGTTATACCATTAGATGACACTGAGAAAAGCCTGGCTCCATCCTCCTGAAACACACCCTTCACATATTTATAAATATTAATGAGGTCACCCCTCAGTCTCCTTTTCTCCAAGCTAAAGAGACACAGCTCTCTCAGCCTTTGCCCATAAGGAAGGTGTTCCACTTCCTTCATCATCTTTGTGGCTCTGTGCTGGACTCTCTCAAACAGCTCTGTGTCCTTCTTGAACTGAGGTTCCCAGAACTGGACACAATATTCCAGATGTGGTCACACTAGGGTAGAGTAGAGAAGGAGAAGAACCTCTCTTGATCTGCTAACCACCCTTCTTCTGATACACCCTAGGATGCTGTTGACCTTCTTGGCCACAAGGGCACATTGCTGGCTCATGGTCATCCTGCTGTCCACCAGGACCCCCAGGTCCCTTTCTCTTGCGGTGCTCTCCATCTTTGCTTGAAAAAAGATGTGGAAAACTACAAATTTACCTAGTGTGTAAATTGGAGTGTGTGTTGTACCCTGTCATCCTAACTGTAATTTCCGTACTTACTAGCATTTGTACCGTAGTGAATGTGATTACACTAATACTGATGGTGTTTCCTGTCTTGGTTCCTCTAGGTGTTTTTGGAACAGAAGAAGATGCTCAAAACTGGGCTGAATATCGCCCAGTTCAAACAGCATGTATCTATGATTGAAGAGGAAACAAAAGAGTACTTCAAAGCATGGGGAGAGAGTGGAGAGAAGAGTAAGCAAAACAAGATGTGTCTTCCTTGGGAGTTTCTGGGCCGGGGCAGTGTTTTTGTAACTGACTGTGTTATTAAAGAAATGAAAGGAGGCACAAGTGAAACTGTATGGAACATCAGAAGAAACCTGCAAAACGTAGAGCTTGTTTGATCAGATTTAAGGCTCTTGGGGGATAAAGCTGCTCAGAAAATCATTGCCAGGAGGAGTTAAGGGCCGTCCTGCTTTTGCTTTCTTAGGTAGTGGAGAGCATTACCTGTTCCCTGGTGGAATCTTGCTCATTTTGCATGACCCAGCTTTTATACCCCAGGAAAGATACTGCTCTGATGTCCCAAAGCCTGTCAGAGATCTTGGCTCAGGGATGCTCTACATTGAAGAACTGCTGTCTTGAGGCTGATAAGGTTAGATTAGTGGAGTCGTCTTCTCCGGAGATGTTTAAAACCCGGTTGGATATCTTCCTGTGTGACTTGATTTAGGGGATCCTGCTCTGGCAGGGGGATTGGACCAGATGATCTTTCGAGGTCCCTTCCAATCCCTAGTGTTCTGTGATTCTGTGAATACAGTATTCTGTATTGTATAAGCATCTGATTTATACAACAATGTGTTTATGTCCTATAGCTAAAATTATATCTTCTCATATTACATGTATATGTATTAATTTAAAATAATTCAGTGAGCAGCAAAACTAACTTGTTTCCCGTGGATTTGAGTTTAAGGTAAAGTTTTTGTACAACATCTTTTATGCTTCTGAAGGATGCAGCTTCTGCCACACAGCTGACCTTGGAAGGACTCTAGTCCTCCTTGAAAAAAAGTCTAGGAAGAATACCTCAAAGCTGTTGAAATCGTCAGTCTAGCTAGAAGGTTGTTTGAAGAGAGGCCTGATGGACACAGAAACCTAAAATCAGATGCTTCATTGTCCTAGTAAAACAATCTGCTGTTCTCTTCCACAAAATAAAAGTGAAGAATAACATGGAATCATAGAATGTAAAACACCATCAAAAGGCATCCTCAGTAGCGTTTAAAATCTCTTTCCTCAGACCTGCTTGAAGCCCTTTCGGAGCTGATAATCCTGACAGCAAGTCATTGCTTACACGGGAAGGAAATCAGGAGCCTGCTGACAGTGGAGGTGGCTCAGCTGTACGCCGACCTGGACGGGGGGTTCACTCACGCTGCCTGGCTGCTGCCGGGCTGGCTACCTCTGCCGAGCTTCAGGTACCTGAAGTAACAGATGGAGCAAGTGTTTGCCTAAACACCTTTTGTTGTTCCATTTGTTAATTTTCTTTCCTCCCCTGCTGCTTGTTTGTGTGATAAGATTGGATTTATATCTCACAAGCATTTTATCCATCCGTTAGTGTAAGGGTGTTAACAGAACTAACAGAAATGTTCTGAATTGCAGGCGTCGAGATAGAGCACACAGACAGATCAAGAACATTTTCTACAAGGTTATCCAGAAACGTCGGAAGTCTGAGGAACGGAGGGATGACATGCTCCAAACTCTGCTTGATGCTTCATACAAGTAAGCCAGGGGTTTGAAGACTTGTCAGTTACTGAGGCTCTGTGCTCTTCAGTTGAAATTATCTACCAGAACAGTACAAGGGTCCCTCATGTTCTGAATTTTTGTTGCCAGCCATTAGTCCCAGCTCTTAGAAACAGCATGAGAACTTCAATAGTAAATGGATATTCAGACTGTTGAGATTTTCATCGGTGGTTATGATGCTGCTTCCTTTCTCTATGCTGGTTGTTTGGCAATGATTTTTTTTTTTAAGGCTCCTGGAGCTTCCCTGTCCTTTTGTTCTCCCTTCTCCCTACCCTGAGATATTCTGCTGCTCAACCTAGGGTAGGCAACAAAAGAAAGTAGTAAGTTGTAAGTGCTGCTGTAACTGTAAAACCCAGTGAAGCCAAGGATAGCATCACCATCCCTGGATGTGTTTAGCTGTGGTGTTAAAGATCTGGTCTAGCAGTGACCTTGGTAGGGTAGGGTTATTGGTTGGACTTGATCTCAAGGGTTTTTTCCAACCTGAATGATACTAACATAACATCCTCCAACACAGGGATGGCCGTCGGCTGACAGATGATGAAATTGCTGGGATGCTAATTGGGTTGCTGCTGGCAGGGCAGCACACGTCCTCCACAACCAGCGCCTGGCTTGGCTTCTTCTTAGCCAGGGACAAGTCGTTGCAGGAGCAGTGCTACGCAGAACAAAAAGCAGTGTGTGGGGACGACCTGCCACCATTAACTTACGACCAGGTTTGTATGCTACACTATTCCTGATGGGTTTGCTACTACTCTTAGGAGCTTATTACAAAAGAAACCCCACAAATCAACCCAACATAATAAAATGTAGTCGTGCGCTTTGTGTCACTTGGTGGTAGCGCCCTTTGTCCACGAATCTCCTCATCTCCAATGACATTTTCAGCCTGTTTAAGTCCTTGTTGATTAGGCATTGTAGGAACTGTAATTTCCTTAATTAAGAAATAATGTTTCTGTGGAGGAGGAAAAGAACGCAGTGTGACCATGTTCTCTAGTCAGGCATCAGAAAACAGATTAGGAAGAAGCTACTTGGATTTGACTGCAGGGGCCAGACTTTTCCTTTCGTTAGCAAATGCTAAGAAGAAAAATACTTTATTGTCTACCTTAATAATTTATATTGAATCTGCCTACTCTTAGTCATTTAAATTTGTTTTTAAATGGTATTAAAATTGTGTGAAATTTCTGCGTGTAATTGAGAGGCTTCGCTGCCCATGGCAGGGAGGTTGGAGTAGATGACCTCTGAGCTCCCTTCCAACCTGAGCCGTTCTAGGGTTCTGTGAAAATATGGGGGCTTTTTGGTGTTGATAAACTTGGCTGCATTTTGAGATACCGTTTTCGTCTTTTACAGCTCAAGGATCTTGGTTTGCTGGATCGCTGTTTAAAAGAGACTTTAAGGCTTAGACCTCCTATAATGACGATGATGAGACTGGCCAAAACGCCCCAGGTGAGTGCATGTGTTGGAGCCAACTTCACTTCAGTAGAACAGGTCTGGGAAGGGCTGGGTGGGCGATGTCCCCGTTGGCAGAAGGAAAACACGAGTGAGCAGTGTGTGTCAGAGATGAAAGCAGAGGGCAGCCTGGGTTGTCTCAGGGGGAGTGTAGCCATTGTTGGTTAAAGACAGCAATTAACTTGGTAGCTGTTACCTTCCTCTGGAATTCTTTGTGCACAGTTTTGGACCACTCCAGCCTCCAGCAAACAAGATGTTGATAATGCAAGCAGAGGGTACTACCCAGTGAGGAGAAGCCGAGGGAATAGGGTTTGTTCAACCTGGGGAAGGGAAAGCTCTAAGGGGACCCAGTAACAGCCACATCCAGTTTTAAAATAAAGCAAAACTGACCCTTTCTTTTAGGTTAGAGTCTCACTTAGTTCAGTGCTGCCATTTAAAGGACTTGTTTGCCATGGATTTTTATAGCTATCTTGGGAAGTTGACTTGTACTTAATACAATACGGGCTAGAAAACGTGCTCTTTGTACAAATGAGGGTCAAATACATAATTGTCCTTCCCTCACTAAGATTTAAAAATTCACTTAAGTTTGTTTATTTTAAAAGCTCTGGCAATTCTGTGGAAAGCCTTGTTAAGCAGCTGAAAGGATCCTGCAGCTGTGAACACTGTGCCCTGTACAACTAAAAGTATGAGGCTGCTTTAATTTTCAACAAGCTTAGCCAAAATCTGTCTTGAAATTCCAGCCTCAGGGTGCAGGGCTGCAGGTAACACTTCAAAAAGAGAAATGGGGAACTTCAGTGATGTGTGGGGTCTTGTCTCTTCTCTTGCAGACTGTTGCTGGATACAATATTCCCCCTGGCCATCAAGTCTGTGTATCGCCCACTGTTAACCACAGACTCAGGGACTCCTGGAAAGATGCTCTAGACTTCAAGCCTGACCGGTATCTTCATGATAACCCAGCAGCTGGAGAGAAATTTGCTTACGTGCCGTTTGGTGCTGGTGAGTAAGAAAATGCAGCCTCTTCCTGAGTGGTTGTTTTTTTCCCCCTGGAGCAGCTCATATTGGTCATCACACAGCACCTCAGAGTAGCTCTCACAACACATCTTTGGGCTAGCATGACTTGACTCAGGTCTTTTCAAGTCGAAGTACAAACCTGGAAATACAGAGCCAGTTCAAGGCAGAGAAAAAATCTGCAGAGTCACAGCTGCCCAGACAGTCTGCAGCTATCAGCAGGGTTGGAGTTGGTGTGTTTTCTCAGTGTTGCCAATGCTGCTTTGGTGATGTGTAAATCCACAGGCCAGCACAATCTCGATTCACGTTACTGCTCTGTTTACCCAGTGGCAGCTTACAAAAGCGAGACTGGAGTTCCATAGTGGGGTGTGTGCTGGCAGCAGCAGGGCCCTCACAGTGGTTGCAAGGAAGCAGTTACTGCCTACAGAAAACTTAGAACACTCAGACCGTTATCCAAAGGTGATGTCAAACTGCTCTTTCTGGCTTCCCTTCTAGGCCGTCATCGCTGCATCGGAGAAAACTTTGCCTATGTCCAGATTAAGACCATTTGGTCTACTTTGCTTCGTTTGTACGAATTTGATCTCGTCAATGGCTATTTTCCAACCATAAATTATACAACAATGATCCACACACCAAATAACCCTGTTATCAGATATAAGAGGAGGTCACCCTAAATCCTGGAGCTCAAACTGCACTTGTCTAAGTTGTGTAAATGAACAGACCTAAAAATAAAGTTGAGGCAAATGAAAACTGTTGGAAGCTACTGTGTTACCAGAGGCAAAGGGCTTTGTTTGCCTGCACCTTTTAATGCTGCTGTGTGTAACTGTTTCTTTTAAAAATGCAATGAGAAAGTTGTTAAAGGTGACCGGTTTCCTACTGGTGTGACCCTGTTGAGGTGTGGCAGGTGCTGGTGATGAGTCACTCAAAAAAGAAGCCATTTGCTTTTGGCAAATAATCAAAGATTGCTGTTCCCCAGCTAACCAAGGGGCAGGACCCCGTCCCTTACCTCAGTATCCAATTACAGTGAATCCATCAGGTAACAGGCACCATGGCAGGGATGTACTGTTGCTATTGGCGATTCTGTTCTAAGGGAGCTGCGTATGGTCTTGGCTGATGCTTCGAAGAGTTCTGTACAGCTGAGCAGGGTGCAGGCTATGGGATGTTGGCTGACGTCTTTTCTGAGGGTAAGTGGTGTAAAGTGTCTAACTTGTACAATGCTGATGGTTCAGAAAGAAGTCATTCTCTAAAAATCCTTCTGAAAGTGGTGATCTCTCAGAGCTCGAGGCAGCTGTGGAAGTAACAGGGTGACGATATAAATAACATTGATTTTGTAAATAACGTGTTGATGTGAGAAAGTCAAGAATTAAGTGAAATAACTGAATGTTGTACTGACTCATGCAGAACTGTTAAATGGTATTTGGTTCAAGAGTGGTGATAAACGACAATGACCTCTGGCTTATGAGAACTTTTGAATTAAATTAACTTCCACACTGTTTGTTTGTATTCTGATGAGCTGATACAAGCAAATTTGTAATAAACTTTGTCTTGTAAGTGTGAAGGTAGTCATGTGAAGACCTCCCCCTCTTCTCTCCAGTGCTCACTACAGCAAGGGCTTTCCTCCATATTTTCCTGTTCCAAACTCGCAGCCACAAGGTTTTATAATGGTTAGAGAATCACAGAACATCAGGGATTCCAGTCCAATCCCCCTGCCACAGCAGGATCACCTAGAACAAGTCTTACAGGAACATGGCCAGGTGGGTTTTAAACGTCTTCAGAGAAGGAGACTCCACAACTCCCCTGGGCAGGGTGTTCCAATGCTCTGTCACCCTCATGGTGAAGAAGTTCCTTCTCATGTTGATGTGGAACCTCCTCTGTTCCAGCTCCCACCCATTGCCCCTTGTCCTATTGCTAGATGACACTGAGCAGAGCCTGGCTCCATTCTCCTGACACCCACCCTTCACATATTTATAAACATTCATGAGGTCACCCCTCAGTCTCCTTTTTACAGGGTACCAGTTGCAGCAGCAGAGGCAGGGTGGTAACTCCAGGACCATCAGATGTGACCAGCATCTTCAGAAACCAGCTGCGTGTCTGTCGTCTCTCTTTGCATTAGCAGCAGTGTAAAAAGCAAAGCTGTAGCCACCATGAGCAGGAGTGTAGGTTGGGAACAACCTCTCCAGTGTAAGGGAGTGGTTCTTGAACACAGTTAAAAGCATGAAGTTGTCTTTATTTCAGTACTTTGACAAAATACCCATAAAATTCGAAACTTCTACCGTTACAAAAATAGGTCTCTACAAGTGATATTCTGTCTGCACTGCCAGTAGCAAATATTACGAGAGTCTTGGGACTTCAGTAGCCTTGCCAGAAAAAGTGCAAGTAAAGGTCGCTGAACGTAGCTCAATGTCATTAACACACAAGGGTCATCTTCGCACCCTTTTGATAAATACACACATCATCATAAGTTAATGATTTAAATTAGCATTCCACAAATAGATACGCGATTTCATGGTGGGGGTGGGTTTCCTTTCCTTTTCATGAACACAAAGTGCCTATATACAGAAATCCTAGTCTGCGTGGGTGTGCAGGGTGGAACTGGACACAGTCGTCGCGCTGTGTTCATCTTGGTCCCACAACGTTCACATGATAGAAAAGCACAGGAGAGCTCAGGTGGAGGGAAGGCAATCCGTGAACATCACTGCCAGTGGTGGAGATGTTCGCAGGGAGTTATTATCTCCTCACACCCAGGTGCAGCTGAGTGTATGAAGTTGAACCTGTAGGACAGAGGGATTTATCGAGATTATTGGAATAAGTAGATGAGAGTTCACCAGTCACATGTTACTCGGCTGAATCTGCACAGCAGGTTTCTCATGGGAAATCCTTTAAGCACAAAACTTCCTCTAAGGATTTATTTTATCCTCAAGATTTGAACACAGTGACTGCAAAGATCGTTTGATAAATGACATCCCATTGATCTGACAACTTTTGTGATGTTTTCCTTTCACAGCACAAAAGTTACCATCATCTGTGGGATGAAAAGGCTGTAACTTCTCTAACCAAAGCGGTAAGAGAAGAAATTCCCCTTGTCATCCCACTTCTTAATCTTTTGGGTGCATTTTTTTCCATCTAGATTAAAATCTTTGTAAGATGCCAAGTGAACCCTTGCTGCACGTTTATTAGAGACCACAGAATGTGTTGGGCTGGAAGGGACCTTTAAAGGTCATCTATTCCAACCTCCCTGCATTGAGCAGGGACATCTCTAACTAGATCAGATTGCTCAGAGCCCCATCAAGCCTGACCTTGAATTGTTTCCAGGGATGGAGCTTCTACCACCTGCCTGAGCAACCTGTTCCAGTATTTCATATATAGTGAAATGAGATGATGAGATGAGGCAGAGTTAAAGCATTACAAATACAATCTCCAATCAAAGCTCACTTGCATGTCTCCCTTCAAAGAGTCTTCAGAATGAGCTTTTTGCTACAGCTCCATCGAGCCACTTGCTTCAGGCTGAAATCACCTAAAACCAGGGCTGTTTGTTGTGCATCTCACACAAACATGCACAAAAGTTCTAAGTGGGAACTGTGCCTAGGGCTACCCTGGGGTCACAGTGGGGACTGCAGGAGCCCTTACCTGACTGCACACTGCCAAGGCGCCTCTGCAGTGCCTCCAGCCGACTGATGTAATCTGTTAAAGCTCTTTCAGGATCGTAGTTCTGCAGCTGTGAGCAGGTGAAGGAGACTGGGGTTACATCAGCGTGCGTACCGTGGAACCTGTCACCAGAAACACACGGTGTTTTCAGAAAGATAAGTCAAACAAAAGTAATAGCAGACACAGGAAAATACTGTAAGAAGGGATATCTTACTGGCTTTATGTTCCTGAACCTCCCATGTCACCATAGCATAGCACACCCCCCAGAGAAAACCCCCTTTCCCTGTTGCCTTTTCTTTCTACCACACTTGATTTGTTGCTGCATTTACTTGGGACACAGACTCATCAGCAAATTCCTACTGAGTCTGCAGCAGAAGCTGTGGCAGATTCAAGTTTGCTTCTCATTAAGAAGCTTGTGGTAACAATGACACAGCCATCTTTGGAGGATTTTGTGTCCCTTCATTAGTCTGTAAGTGAAAGTCTAAAGTGGCTAAAAAAGCGTCAACATTTTCTCTGTGTAAACTTAACAGTTGCCACAAAACTAAGATCACAACATCGCAGAACATTAGGGATTGGAAGGGACCTCGAAAGATCATCTGGTCCAATCCCCCTGCCCAGCAGGATCCCCTAGATCAAGTCACACAGGAAGATTACACATGTTGAGGTGGTTTATTTAACAACAAAAACCCCAAATGGACAGAATCTGTGAGTAAAGATCTGAGCTTAGAACTCCATCCGAACTCAAAGGCTGGTGGTGCTCATAGAAACACTAAATTGATATAAAAGCACTTGGTTTTGCTTGCATTGGATTGACTGATACCTCTAGGATCACAGCCTCAGCTAGGCAGCCAAAAAGGTGTAAACAAGAACAAGTGGCAGAACTACCAAGCAGCTTCCACCCATGTTCTGGCCAAAGGACTGTGGTAATTCCTCCCAGCCCACAAGAACCAGATGGCACAGCAAGTGGTCCTCCTCTTCCCTAACCCTGCTTCTCCTTCCCTTTGGTTTAGGGCACCTGAGGCAGCACTCTTCTGCACGCAGTGACATTGAGAAGGGTGAACATATTTGCTTGGAAAGACTCCACAGATGTAGCCAATGGTAGCTCCATCCAGCCTTCTACCAGCAGATGCATAAAACATGACATAAACCAGAGAGCAGCTGAAGTCTGCAAGTGTTGGCCGTGACGGGGTGAGCAACCTTAGCAGTGAGCACTGATGAACTGGTTCAATTAAACAGCGCTCTGACAAAGAATACTCATCTAAGATAAAATGTACTTATGGTAAAAGGAGGTCTAGGAGGCTCCGTGTCTGACCTGGATCGATAGGAATGCCTTTGTTCTCCGTAAAGATCCACGCCAGCAGAGAAGGAATCGTGCCGTAATTCGTTACCTACAAACAGAAGTAGATGTCTTGAAAATGTCTTGGAAATCTCCCTCAAAAACAAAGGAACCCGTTCTGCACGTCACAGGGGCGGGAATCTCAACCATGAGATTTCTGTCTGCGTATCCCAAGAACAGGGGTTAACAAAAGTAGTTTCAGGCTGCTTCACAGAAAACCATCCTGGCCTCACCGATGTTCACAAGAAAACTGTCACGGACCGAGCACATAGGGTTAGTGCAGATCCACAAAGCCAGGAGTTAATAAAGCAGCTTCAGATTCTCCTGAGGTTCCCACCAGAAAGCAAAACAGAAAACCCAATTTTCTAAATTCTGGGATATAAGAAGAGAATAACAGGCTCTTGTGGTGAGGAAGAGGCCAGGGTGGCCTGGTCAGGCGGCTCTGTTGCTGCTGTGGGGTCCTGTAGATGCTACAGTTTCTCTATCCAACCCTGTCTTTGGCGCTCCCTCTCACAGCTGGGGGGCAGATCCCTTACGATAAACCCAAGGATGCAGCCAAGATGGGTTTTACAAATGTTCTGCGTAGGAAGACTTGCAGTTTACATCCCACCCACAATGAAGCAAAGCAAGATTGGAAAGGAAGTCAATAAATTTGTGTCTGAGCTGATCACAGAAACTCTCAGAAACCTCAGAAACAGGTTAAACCAAGCGATTACAGCAAAAGGAAAGGGGAGCAACACCCCATTCATTCCATGAGGAAACTACAGACTGAAAACTGTCCCCATTAAAGCAGTGGTGTGCTTGGTGAATGCTGCTGTTTCATAGAACCACTAGGGTTGGAACAGACCTCCAGGATCATCAAGCCTAACCGTCAACCCAACCCCAGCCTGCCCATTAAACTACGTTCCCACACTTCAGTCATTACTGGAGCACGATTTACCTGTGTTCTGGTTAAAGACATCCCTGTTGATACTCAGAATACCAGGTCCCGTAACTCTGTGCCATCGACGAACGAGGAACTTCATTCTGCATTGCACAAAACCACCAAAACAAGACTTCAGGATAAATGAAGCTACAATCAGTTTGATTATTCCCATTACAGACTCTACCTACACTGTGCTAAGCTGCTCATCCTGTACAGTATCTGCCATATTGACACCTACAAACACTGTGTAATTTAAAAAGGGTGGAACATGACAAGTTCTGGGTTCCATGAGAGAGCTAGACAAGTGTATGTGAGACTGCACAGCCACATCCACTTGAAATCCCACCTTGAAATCGCGATGGACACTCGGACTGCAGAGCGAAACCTTGTAAAGCCTTTTGAATGATGCGTGATGATTTCGAGGTCTGTGTAGGAAGGCTGCCCACCCATTCGGGCAATGAGGGCCAGCGTGGCTTCCTCACACTCCTGGAATCCGCCCAGTAACAGCAGCAAGTATTTTTTCTGATATATGAGAGCTTTCCGGAAGCTCTCCGCTCGTAGGTATTTGCCATAAATTCTCTACAAGAGAAAACAAACAGAGCCCCATAAGCTCCAAAAATGATTACAGTTCCAAGACTGCTCTTACGGCATTTCTATGGGGAATAAAACTAAGAGCCAGGTTATCTGAGGATACCCAATGAAAAGCAGACCCAAATCAAAGTGAAAATAAGTAGCTGTAGTGAGTATGTGGACGACAAAGTCTCCCTACCCTTAAAACAGCATTTTCAGAATCTGATCCCAGTTCTCTGAGGAAAGCTTCACTCCTGAGCTCCGCTCTCAGCTTGGAGAGCTCTGCATCAGCTTGTTTCAAAGATTTCTGCAGTGACTGCTTTTCTCTGTTCCAAATCTCCTTCTCAGTGGCAAAGAGAGCGTCGATATGAACTCCGACATCCGAGGAGTGTCTGGAAGACTGAAGAGGAGAGAAACTCAGTTTGAACCACCAAGTCTGTAAAAACTTGAGTTGCGTTATTCTAGTTATTGATTTGGTGGAGACCTCAAAACCAATGAGAGAAGAAAAAATACCTATTGATTGGATTTGAGGCACCCTGGCATCCTAACAGAAGTAGAAAGGTTAGGAGCTTGATCGACGTCCTACAAATACATAACGTCTCCAAAATGAAAAATAAACCCCCCTCACTGGATCATACTAGTGTTCTTATCTTGAAGCTCTCTGGATCTGTCATGGTGATGAGATACAGATCCAAAAGTGAAACAGAAGGAATTGAAAAGGAAGGAAAAGCTGGGTACAAAGTTCACAGTAAACAGAGTGAGTCAAGATAAATATTGATCACAGGACAAGAAGCACTAACACACTTTTACTATGCAGAGGGAAGCCAAGAAAGAGCTTGAGGATTTCCACTGGGGTGACTAGGACAAACTGATGCTTTTATGGCGACAAGTCATTGGATCAGTACCACTAAAGACATACATAGTCTCCAGAAGGTTGTCTGTGCCTGTACTTTCTCAGTTCTTCCTCCAGTTTCATCACAGCATTCCTCAAATTATTCTTCTCTTCACTGAGTCTGCTGACAAAGCCTGTGAGCTCTGCGTTTTGCCTGAGCAGCCTCTCAGTCAGGGAGCTGGTTGGAGTCCCTGGTGGTACCATAAGCTTCAGCTAGAAGGAAGTGAGAAAACCAAACACAACTTGTATTAGATCCACATTAGCTCAGAAACAACTGGCTTACAGTTTAGGTTGGAAAAGACCTTCAATATCATCAAATCCAACTGTTAACCCAACTGCCCAAAGCTGGCCTCTAAATTGTGTCCTTGCATACGGCATCTCCATGACTTTTAAACACATCCAGAGATGGTGATTCAACCCCCTCCCCGGGCTGCCTGTTCCAAAGCCTGATGACCCTTTAAACGAAGAAGTTTTTCCCTAATCATCCAAACCCTTCTACCAAAATCACAACACTGCACTCTCACCTCTTCCAGATGAGACCATCCGGTCAGTTTTTGAAGCTCTGAAATAACTTCTTCAATAGCATTTTGTACTGCAATAAAGTCTTGATCATCTGCTGTTTCAAACTGTAACCTGAAACAGAAGTGACAGTTTGCTCAGCCTAAAAAAGTCATAGGAAGTCCCTCTCCAGCTTTCCAGGTACCGGAACTGCTCTAAAGTCTCCCTGGAGCCTTCTCTTCTTCAGGCTGAGCAGCCCCAACTCCTGCAGCCTGTCTCCATAGCAGAGGCACTCCAGCCCTCTTATCATGCTCATGACTTCCTCTGGACTCATTCCAACAGTTTAATGTCCTGCTCACACTGGGAACTCCAGAATGAGACACAGGACTCCAGGTGAGGTCTCACAAGAACAGAGTAGAGGGGGAGAATCACCTTCCTTGACCTGCTGGTGACACTTATTTTGGTCCAGCCCAGGGTACAGTTGGACTTCTGGGCTGCAGTGAGGCATTGCTCATGTTGAACCCCTCATCTATCAACACCCCCAAGTCCTTCTCCTTGAGACTGTTCTCAATCCATTTATCACCCAGCATGGATTTGTGCTTGAGATTACCCTAACCCAGATGTAGAATATTGCACTTGGACTTGTTGAACCTCGTTATGGTTTGCATGGACCCAGTTCTCAAGCCTGCCAAAGTCCTTCTGGATGGCTTCCCTTCCCTCCACCATGTCGACAACCCCACACAGCTTGGTGTCATCTGCTGACTTGCTGAGGGGGCACTCAGTGTCACTGTCCATGCACCCACACAGGTGTTAAATAGCACCGGACCCAAAACAGACCCCTGAGGAACAGCTCTTGTAACTAATCTCCACTTCCACATCAAGCCGTTGACCACAACAGTTCGACAGCAACCATCCAGCCAATTCCCTATCCACTGGGCAGTCCATTTGTCAAACCTATGTCTCTCCATTTTAGAGACCAGGATGTGACAGGGCACAGTGTCAAATGCCTTGAACAAGCCCAGCTGGATGACAGCAGTTACTCTACCCTCATCCATCAATGCAGTAGTACTCTCTATATGTAACCCCTTATAAAGTGAATTATTTCATTATTAAATTGTCAGTAGTAAATTAAATTCTCTATTTATTACTCAAAAATTTCTACCTACTCCATAGCCAAATAAACTCTATCGCTTTTCAGAGAAAAAAAAAAGACAACTCTGTGTGACTCCTAAAGGACCTCATGAAACACGTCAGATTTACAACAGCACTTGATAGTCTCTGATCCTGTCTTACATCAGTTTATCTCACGCAGTAGGACATACTATAAAACCAGAACAACCTCTAAATAAGTCAGGCCTATGAGTTACGATTCAAACCCCACGTGTTAGTTTGCTGTTCCAGACAGGAGCACATAAAGACTGGTCTAACCTGCTAGCAGCTTTCCAAGCCAACTGCTTCAGCTTTGGAGATGCGTTTTGCAGCTTCTGTCTGACTTTTTCCAGAATTTCAGTAGCACCACAAAGATCTCCTGCTCTCATCAGTGTGGGGTAGGCTGGTTCACTTGCCTCGGCTCTTTCCATTTTTTGCTGGAGAATCCAATTCCTTGTTCTGTCATTGGGTGTATCCCAGGTAGTCTGCACATAAAGATGTATTTTGAAGGAGAAATTTAATGCGTGTTGTCCAGTGCTTTAAAGTAGAAACATCTGATTCTAAAACAGATCCAGAAATTGAAGAACGAACAATTCTGACACAGAACTTTATGCCTCTGGCTGTGGCTAGTTCCCAGTGCTTTAGAAGATTAAAACCAGTAGCCAAATCAGAGAAAATGTCCTTCCTTTTTCCACAGACAGTTGGCAAAAAGCACTGAACAACAGCAGAAACACGGTCAGCAAAGAGGCATCTCTAGGACCATCCCTAAATCACTCCCCCAGCACAACATGCATCTCTTAGAGGGAACTTTCTAATGAGTTTTTAAAGTAATTTTAAAATTGCTAAACCTTGTATGAGAGAGGAAAATTTACAGGCATCAGTAGTCCCAACTGCTCATCTAAAGATTAAGCTGAGGTCTTAAAACCAAGGCAAAAACCTAGTTTGCTTGCTAACACAGGAATGCATGTGCTTGTGTCATTACACAACTACTGAAGCTAGCAAGCTGTTGGGAGATCACCCACAAACGTTTCAAAGACACCTCAGGCACATCATACCTCATTTGGATTGTGGCTTGGTGTCCTGTCAGCCTCCTTCATTTCTTTCTTCTCCTGTTCTTTTCTCTGTAGTTCTTGGATGATTTCCTGCAATTTCTTTGTTTCGTTCCCTAATTTATTAACTTCTTGTTTCTTTTCTCCAAGTTGCCACTGTAGGTCTTCTACTTTGGACTCCAGTTCATGGAGTTTCTTTTGTGATGTTATGTTAGCATCTTGTTCCACTTGTAACGCTTTCCTCTGCATTTGCCTTTCTTTCTCCATCTGCTGTCTCACCTGCACGGATTCCAGCTTATACTTCTCCATCTCACTTACCAACTTCACTATCCGGTCGTGCTTCTCATCCATTTGCTTCTGTAGCTCTCTAAGCAATTCCTCGGATGGATTAGGTGTTCCAGCTTGCCCCTTGTCGCCAGCACTTTGAAGCTGAGCACACAGCTCTTTCTCCCTTTCTAGGGCGCTGCTTATTTCAAGAGCTCGGACCTTCTCTGACTCCAGCAGCACCTGCAACTCAGAATTCCGGCCTCGCTCCTGGGACAGCTGGGCAGCACTGAGTGCTTCCTGGGATTCCATCTTCTGCTGCAGATCGGTTGAGAGCTGTTTCTCGTCCTCCAAGAGTTTAGTTAACTCTAAGTTCTTCTCTTTTTCATCTTCAAGTGAAAACTTTAAATCCTTCCATAAGAAAACAGAAGAAAACAACCGGTTAAAGCTGTTGGTGTGCTCCTGTCCTGATCTCCTGCAAACTGCAAAGTTGATGCCTCTGTATTTTGAACAGGGTTTGCTACTCACTGTGCTGCACTTACATCTGATATTAAAACACTATCATAGAATCACAGAATCATTAGGGATTGGAAAGGACCTTGAAAGATCATCCAGTTCAGTCCCCCTGCCACAGCAGGATCACCTAGACCAAGTCACACAGGAACAGAACCAGGCGGGTCTTAAACGTCTCCAGAGATGGAGACTCCACAACCCTCCTGGGCAGCCCCTTCCAGTGCTCGTCACCCTCACTGTGAAGAAGTTCCTTCTCATATTCATGTGGAACCTCTTCTAACATCAGATAATCTCATGAAAGAATATTTGTTGCACGTATTTTTTAATGAGATACAAAGAGCCATAGGTAGCGAGGAAGCTATTGCTGCTTCCTATCCTTACCTGGTTTTTGTAAGGTGGAACTGCAGTTTTAAAATGGAGATAAACAATCCATCTCGTTAAGTAGTACTCTGAAAAGCTATCTGTCATAAATTAGGTTGTGGCGGGGGCTAGGCGCAGCAGTGTTAGTAGTGCTCTGTCCCCTGAATCTGAGGGCTACTACACAAAGTAAAACCTTTTCAACTTGGCCCTGAAAGTGTAAAATTACAGTGGATTTAAATCAATTCTAGACATCTCTCTTCAGCTCCAGATGATAGAAAACTACTGTTGAAGAGAGAACACGGAGCACACAGTGGACAAAAGCGTAACCAAGAGGATGTATTAACCAAAAGACTATTTGTGCCTTCCGTGATGTTCCAGGCCACTCGGGATTTTCTGTACCTCAAGTTCTTCTCTTCCTCTCTCCTCATTGCGCTCCATTCTAGCTTTTTCCTTTTCCAAAGCCCACTGTAGCTCTCTCGATTTTTTCTGTTCGCTGGCCATTGTGTCTTTGAGAACATCGAGTTCTGCTGCTTTTTCTTTCACTTCAGTCCTAAAAGAGAAATGGGCAGCCTTTAGACTAGGCAGTGGCTCAAATCCTATCACGGTAACACCAGTTACTTGATCATTATTCCATTTATTGGTAGCTCAAAGGCAGCTAGTGTTCAACTCAATCCAGTCACTGGCCAAAATCTTGCTGCAAGGGGAAAAATATCTATCGTGAGGAAGAAATAAACCCAACCCAACCTGTGCTCTGAACTTTCCTTTTCCTGCACATCAGTTTTGCATCGATTTGCAAAAGAACCTCCCCCACAATGGTCTGTAAAGGCAATCTATAAAGTAATACCAATTTAAACTCTGTCTTAATTTGTTCCTTCTGAGGTGAACTTTAAGACCCTGTGCACAGGCACGTCTGTCTGATAAAGGAATAAATAATACTGGCTTTCTTGAGTCCAGATGTTTGACTTGTTATCTCTGCTGTTGAGCACACCAGAGCGACACTCAGGAGTTACAGGATCTCCTAAGGATGTACTTGCAAAGTAATCCTAACTCTGCACTTGTTTGGTTTCAGAGGCAAAAAAACCTTTCACAAATATGGCATCCTTATTAGAATCATGGAACCATTTAGGTTGGAAAAGACCTTCAAGATCATCAAGTCCAAACATTAATCCAACCATTAATCCAACCGTTACCCCAACTGTGCCAAGCCCAGCACTAAACTTGGTCCCTAAGTTACAGATCTCCACAACTTTGAAACACGTCCAGGGATGGTGATGCAACTCCCTCCCTGAGCAGCCTGTTCCAAGGCCTGGTGACCCTTTCCAGGAAGAAGTTTTTCCCAATGTCCAAACTAAACTTCCCCTGGTGCAACTTGAGAACATATCCTCTTGTCCCATTACTAGTGACCTGGGAGAAGAGACCAACCACCACCTCTCCACATCCTCCTTTCAGGTAGATGTAAAGAGCAGTAAGGTCTCCCCTCAGCATCCTTTTCTCCAGAGCAACCAGCCTCAGATCCATCCACTCAGCAGCTCCTCACAAGACTTGTTCTCCAAACCCTTTACCAACCTTGGTGCCCTTCTTGTATTGAGGTGCCCAAAACCAAACCCAGCACTCAAAGTATGGCCTCACTAGTGCTGAGTACAGGGGTCAATCACTTCCCTCCTCCTGCTGTCTTATGTGTCAGCTTGCATAAGGTAGTCAAAATTATGACATATTAATACAGAATTAAATCAAGCTGTGAATCAGATTTTCTTCATCTACTGAATCACACTTTTTGTCAAACAAAACAGAAGTGTATTTTTTGTCAGATATGATTTATGGAAAAAGTGAGACATATTTACATTACACGATACTGATGATTTGAGGCAACACGGAACAGATCATCTTCCTTGTCAACACTGAAAGTTTGGCACTGAAAGCCTCACCTGATGGCTTCTAGATCCTTGAAGTGCTTGTGCTGTACTTTAAGGGTTGCTTCAAGCTCCAGTTTGGCCTGTGCAAGCTCATTCTTCAGCTCAGCCCCCATCATTCTCTCTGAATTCAGCTGTTCCTGAAGCTCAGCTGCTCTGTCCTTCACACTCTGGAGCTCCACTTGCATCTCCAGTATCTGTGACTGCTTCTGCTGCATATTATGCTCCAACATTCCTAAAGAGAGTACCGTCGACAGGAAATTACTTGGTAAACAAACACCACTGTCTATTTGAGTAAAGCTTCCTCTAGCACAGAGAACGACCCCAAGACTATCACGGAGAGTGGTACTTAAATAGAGCATACTGAAATTCTTCGAACAGCAGAGCGAAAGAAAAAACCTTTTATACCATGCCCTTCATCACTTCCAAGAAATCCCTCCAACTCCTACACTTACTGACGAGAGTAAGCAGAACTTCTTGCTGCTCTTTTTCATTGCTTCTTAGTTTACTCATTATGATTGACTATCCAACTTAGATAATTTCAAAGCTGTGGAACCTAAACCCTGGAGTGAATATATGGACCATAACCTTAAAAGACAAGGCTGATCTTTGTAACAACTGAAATAACTTCATACCACTTTCAGTTCACACACGTCATAAGAACACAGACTACATCTTAATTTTTGCAGAATTAGTCCAACAAGATTGCAAGGAGGAGAAGCCATGCACCCTCAGAACATGAATAGAAGAATCAGAACGAAATCCATGCTTCTTCCACCTACACAGCTACGAGCACTGCTACGAAAGCATCTGAAAACAGACATAAAAACCCACGGGAGTCACCTTGGCTTTTTGAATCAACCTCTTGCTCTCTCTTTGGATTACTTTTCTTACTGTTCATCTGAGCATGTAATACTTGAATCTCCATCAGCAAACTTCTTCTGTCTGCACTCTGAAGACAGTCCATGGCTGCTCTCTGGTTAGTGGCCTGTTAGCATCAGAAACATTTCAAGGTAAAATTCTCAATACTATTAGCCTGTCTGTGGTCTGGGTACCACATGTACTTATACAGTCCATAGTGCCTATATGTGTTGAAGGTATTGTCAATTAACTCAATATTATAATCCTGGGAAGAGCTCCTTGTTGCTTTTTTTTATTTCTCTATTAGGCATCAGAATTATTATAGGATCAAGTGTTTTATGGCAAATTGTAATTCTCCTCATTAATTCTTCCATGTTTCAGAGGAGATAACAGACCTCTCTCTGCCCCACAGCAGCCTCATCACTTCCTTCCTCACAACTTGCTTCGCATGCACAAGCTACTTTTTTCTTTCATACAGAGTAACACAGTTACACAGCAACTTAACGAAATAAAGCTCAGGACAACCGTGTTTAGCTCTAATTGATCTCTGAAGTACTTTTTTCTACAGCTTTTGCATCCAAAATCATCTTTCCTGCACCACATCAGCTTTTCTTTTAAAAGACAACTCTTCTTCTTAAAAGAAGAAGAAAAAGTCTTACTGTCTTTTTCCACCCTGAGACTGTCAAAACCAACATTAACACATCGGTTTTAAAATGGATTCATGCATTCAAAATCAAAATCTAATTCACACAAGCACGCTTCGATGAAAGTATGTTTCGTATTACCTGCTCTTGCAGTCTGCTCTCTAACTGATTCATCAATACCACTGCATCTCTTGCACCCACTTCTGCAAGTTCAGTTTGAAACGCAGCAAGAAGAACATTTTGTTCTCTCACGAAAAGCTGCTGAACAGCACGCAGAAGTTCTCCTCGCCAGTCCGAGATGCCTTCAGGAGATTCAGGGCTTGCACAAATCTACAGCGGTACCAAAACAATTTAAACAGTGGAACTCCAAGATTATATCAAGAGAGATCAGTATCCTTTAAGGTAAAGTGGGTGTTTCACTGGGATATTGAGCTTCTCTCACTCATTCACACAAACAGTTGTATTTATTGTACACACTGTGATTTACTCTGCATGCACAATTGCTAAGATTTACCTGTGGTTTAGACTGAAGCAATTTAGCTTTTGATAACCAAAAGCTCAGCCCTGTGTAGTTATTACTTACGTTAGTGCATCACACTGTCCTTTTAACCCTTACGACATTCTAAGTGTGCTCATACACTCTCACAGAGTGATGTGGTACTGTGCAGACACTGGGCATGAAGAAGACTTAACTTTCTAAGGATATAAAGTTAATCCTCCCACTTAACACTTCTGAAGGAAACATGGAAGTAATAGAAACTAGCTACACACATTAAGAAGTCTAATTGGGGTAACCAGGCAGGCAAGTCCTGATAAGTGTTAAGAGACTACTGATTAATACTGCGTTATATTTGAAACAATTTTCCCTCTCTCTCCTCTCACTATGGTACTTCTATAATAACATCCAAGCTCTACAACAATAAATAACAACCTGCTACTGAAAGCTTGCTTTCAAAGCAGAACTATTTTGAAAAGGGGCACCTATGCAGTCAGAAGTTATCAGCGCACAGAACAAATGCAAACTGTCATCTAGGATGTACTGGATTACAAGAAGGTTTACTGTGTGTTTTTTGAATACTTTGCTTTGCAGCAGTGCATTTAAACCTGAATTGTAAGTTTGCCTTCTTATAAGGTTATCAGAAACGGTGTTTGATTTAGATATGACACTTATACCTCAGCTTCTCTATGAAGTCGCATTTTTGCAATGATGTCTTTCAAAGATGAAATGGTGTTTAGAAAAGCTTTCCTCTCCTCAAGCCAAGATTCTGATTCTTTCTTAAGAGGTGGCATCTCTCTTTCACCACATGGGAACTCGGTGAGAGACAGCACCTGTACGCCTTCGTGATGGATTGCTCGCAGCAAACCCTACAAGGCAGAAAATACATCAGTAATGCCAGTCATAACAGCCACCACCACCTTATTTCATACGTGTTCTATTTCCAAACTGATGAACACAGTGTTACGCTTCCTCGTAGCAAAGACAGAACATCACTCAGTTCTGTACACTGGCCAAACAGTAGGATTTATAACGTGGGTGAATTTTTCCTCTGTTTCCAATGAAAATTCCTAAAGTTCATCTGTCAAATCAGCACTCACATTTGTAAAAAAACGTACAAAAAAACCCCCAACATTCTGGGAAGCTTCCAGATGAGCTTCCCAGTTCACTTTTTGAAATGACTATTAAGTAAGGGCTTTGTCTCAATAAACTTGCTCCTTCTTAAATGTACTTCGATGTATAAATGCACAATACCCTTACTGTTGATAGTAAACACGTTTACCCCCACAATATAGCCATTATTCTACACTGTAACAACAGAATCTGTAAAATTGTGGAATATATGATCATGATAACACGAACAATCAATGACTACAACAAACTATAATTAATACTAGTTATAGTTATCGTAATTGAGAACAAATCTACAGTTTGCAAGGCACAAACTTAACATGCAAAAATCATTTATCGAAAGCACCAAAACCTACTGAAATAGCCAACACTTTGGAAGTCCTATAAATGGCTCTCTTTTCACTAACCAAGCAGCAACTTTTGGTAGCATCACCACTCTTGTTCTTCAATAAAATTTATCAGTTCTGTTACCTTAATTTTTTTTGGAAGTAAATCGGTTGAAGTTTCACTTTCATCTATTCCTTCAGATATCGTGTCAGATCCCTGGGTCTGAGCAAGATACATTCCTTGGCTCCAGTCTGAACCGGAGTCTAAAATAAAAGGAGAGAAAAAACATGAAAGTTGGATTACGGGGAAACTTTGAAGAACAGACGTCAAAAGGTATTTTTTTGTGTTGTTGTAGCAGGTCACTGCATGTCATCAGAGTTGATTCCAAGCCTGGAGACTTCCTGTTTTCTAGTGTTTATTCTTCAGTTTCAAAGCAGTAACAGCAAAACAAAACTTAAAGCCCCTCCCCAAACTTAAACAGCCGAGTTTAGCTGTAAAGTAGAAACAACGACTTGCACAAACACTTCTGCTAAATGACTCCCACTGAATACGCTCAGTCTTTGCCTACAAAAAGGATCACATTAGTAATTGTCATTGCTTCTGGAGAAGGCAAGATCTGTCACCATCTTCCAGAGCTAGGGAGGTGTAGCTTTACATTCGATCAAGAGACGATGAGCCTCCACTGAAGAGTTAGTGTGATACATAAGAAGTATGTAGGAACTCCAGTAGGTGGTCAAAAATGAGCATCTGATGCCTTTACTCAACCCATCTCCAATCTAGCAATTATTTTTCGTTACCATAACAGGTTTCTGCTTCAATCTTACGAGTACTTGTTTCTACTTCTTAGAACGCAAACTCTTCAATGGCAACCTTCATATTAAAATGCTGATTTAACTTCTAGCGCTGTCTGAAATCTATAAAGCCAGTGTTCTTACCACTAGAACCTCCATCTCTGGCTTGATACGGTGGAGAATGTGTTAACCCAGATACCGGCATTCCCTGTATCAAGAAAAGAGAACCATCACATCTTTAATCACCCCACACCCACTCAACAGTAAAGGGAGCTAACAGAAAACAGAACACGTACCCCTTTAGCACGCAGAGTTTCTATTATGTCCTTTAAAGTGTGACATTCTTCGGTCAATGCTTGCACTGCATCAACCTTCTCTCTCTTCAGCGCTTCAGATTCAGAGATGTGCCTCGTCTCCATGTCCATGATTTCAGCAGCGTGGAGTTCGTGCATTTGGTCTATTTTTTCGGTAAATTCTCTTATGATCTCCGCGATCTCTTCTGAAGAGCACCCGTTTTGTAGATCAATTTGGATTTCTGCATTTTTAACAAGGGCTGGTGAAGTCTGGACACAGCTGTTGGTTTCCACAGTTCTGTCTGTTTGGGACGATGAGCTTTTTCTAACTGGAGTAAACTCACCGGTTGGCAAATCACACAGTATTTCCACGTCCTTCCTGCTTTTTGCCATTTCCTTGTCCTTTCTCATGTAACTTGCAAGCCTCTCTTCTGCTTGAACTAGGTTCTCTTTGACTTTGTGCAGCTCTTCCTGAAGATGTAGCATACTCGCTTCTTTTACCTGTAAGCATAGGGATTCTGAATTAAAGTTCTTTTCAATAGACATTAAAAATAAACCTAAATGCAAACAACCCTCTACACCATTACGGCTCAGTTTAGTTTAAAGCAGTTATGACAGATGGTAGCAAATGTTATCACCTATACAGCTCTAGAGCCATTGCTGCGCTACAGCAGACTGTAAAGCAATGAACTTGGGCAACGAGTGAAGATGGGGTCCACATCATCAGCTCTATTGCACTGATAGAAGGTGTTTTTCTCAGTGGCATTCTTGACACTAATTAAAAAACCTTCAGCCTGTATATTCTCACAATAGGTCCTACAGAATCATCTCTGTTATAAAATACAGTATGAAACAGTCTAGTTCTTACTGCTAGTCCTTGCTGAAGTTTTTCTGCCTTTTCTCTGTAACAGCTCAGTTCCTCCTTAGCAGCAGCTGCCTCTTCTTTGACTTGCTCCAGTTGTAGTTCACTAATGAGAATATTTTCTTTTTGACTTTCCGGTTGTGCTCCTACCTACACGGCAACACAAGATGAGGGACAAGATGAAGAACCTCACAAAAAATCAACAGCACTGATCACTTTCACAGCAACTTATAAAAGCCACAGATGACAAGATCATGGGGAAACAAATCTGTGTTATTTGGATTAGCACAGCCTCAAAAAAGTAAGATTGAAAGGGTATTTTCCTAGATTATCTCCCACAAATTGGATAAACGTGTGAGGAAACGCTGGCTTCTTAAAGTTCACTGAACTACAAGAAGACATTGGCAACACCATATAGAAAACCCAGGGAGGAAGGTCAACAGGGAGTAGGAAATTCAGCCAGATAATATTCAATTTGTAAAATATTTATGGTATTCATTCACTCTGCATCTGGGTGAGGTAACTTAGAACCTTTTCTTGGTTCCATGATGTCTATGAACTTGAGTTTCAGCCATCACAGTCTGCTTTGCCTGAATGTCAGAGACAACATAACCACTGGTGGATGGAAATCAAGACAAATGTTTACTGGTAAAAACTACTGATGGGAAGTATCTTTGGAATCAAGAAAGCAAGAAAAAGTGATCTAAAAATCAACACACGCATAAACAAACCTCCCCACTCAAAAAACCTCTATACAAATTGCTGTCACACGATTATAATTTGGACTCTTCTTTTACACAATTTTTATCTTTTAAATTTTTACCATTTAAATTTAAAGTATCTACCTTCATGCAATGTAAAAGTGTAATTCACTCCATTCCACATTAATTCTAAGAATAAGAATAAGGAAGTGTATGTCTCAAAAGTCAAAGTGCCCCTACGCTCATGCAAAGGCAAAGCCTTTTCAGTGTGAAATGGAAACTGATCTTGGGGTCTGCCTAAAATAACATGTTTCTTCCTTGTGAATTCAGGAATAATAGAAGAAATGAAGGGCAACCCCACAGAGTAGAATATTCCTGCCATTAATATCACAAATAAGTATTTCATTATCATTTTCACAGAGTTTAGTGAAAACAAGCCAAAATAAACTTGACATCGTTACCTGGTATGTCTGCATTTCTTCTTGCTTAATGTATTTCTGAATTTCTCTTTTGTGTCTTTCTTGAACATCTCCTAATAATTGCTGGAGCTCTAAGAGTCTCTCTTCTTTCACTTTAGCTTCCTCTTGAGCAACTTTTACATTTTCCTTTTCTAGCTCCAGGTTATGATTTACCGTTGCCAGCTGGCTCTCCATCTCACTGAGCCTCTGGGTTAAGAGTGATAAGTCTGATTCAGTCCCATTTTCTGTTCTATCAGTCAAAGCCCCTGTTTGGTCATTCTGCCTTGCTTCCTCCAAACATTTTGAAGCTTCCTGCATGAACTTTGTTTGCTCTTGAACTGCATTCAGCTGAACCTCACTCACAAGAGCCGCAGCAACTTTTTCCACTAGTGTCTTTTCCAGTTCCAGTATTCTTTTTTCAAGTGTTTCTCTCTCAGCTTTGCCTTGCTCTTCCAGATCTTTTATTTTATCGTATGCATGGCACAGCTCTGAATCTTTTTCCTTAATGCATGCCTCAAGTTTCTGCAGTTGTACCTGCATCGTGCTAATGGTGACTCTTGTATCCTCATTGGAAGATACAACTTGGGATTGATCTAGCAACTCTATCTTCTCACATAAGCCTTCTCCTGCTTCTTCAGCTTTCCCATTGCCTCTATCTCCTGTTTTTCCATTATCAAATCTCATCAGCGCACACTTATATTCCTCTGTTAGTCTTTCATGCTCTTTTTTAAACATACTTATTTCTAGCTTTAGCTGGTTCATTTCCAACTTCGTTTCCTCCAGCTCACTCTTTGTCCGAGATGCCTCCACATTTACATTTGCTACTTGCTTCTCCAAAGCCTCCTTTTCCGCCAGGACTATTTCAAGAGTGTGTTTCAGACTGTCAGCATCTTCCTGAAAAGCAGCAACGTCCGCAGGTGCTGTTTGTTCAATAATTGCCAGCTCCTGCTGAAGTTTATCAATTACATCATTCAGTTGCTCCACTTCCTCATCGTTTTTTTTCTTCAGACGTTCTTGATCACTTTTCAGACATTCTACCTGGGCTTCTAGCTCCTGTATGTGCTCATTTTGCTCTTCAATGATCTGGAAAGAAAACCCACCCACAAAAAACTTCAAAATGAGTAGCTACTAAGCCCTCTGATAATTTTTCACATATTTGCTAGTCACTTTTCTCATGAAATAAAGGTTTAATATACTACTGTTAGTCTAAGAACTCCAAAGAACCTGATATATGAGGCTTAAAACCTACAAGTCTTTTTTTTCTGCATTAAATAAAGAACTTCCTTAAAAAAAAAAAATATATATATATATATATATATACAGGTCTGGTGTGTTCGGTCTGAGCATTGGAACAGGCTGCCCAGGGGGGTTGCGGAGTCTCCTTCTCTGGAGATGTTTAAAACCCCCCTTGGATGAGTTCCTGTGTGACTTGGTCTAGGGGATCCTGCTGTGGCAGGGGGATTGGACTGGATGATCTTTTGAGGTC
>JAOXOE010038711.1:0-41424 GCA_028565055.1 Phoeniculus purpureus | reverse complement strand
AGATGTTTAAAACCCACCTGGACATGTTCCTGTACGACTTGGTCTAGGTGATCCTGCTGTGGTGGGGGGATTGGACTGGATGATCCTTTCCTATCCCTGACATTCTGTGATTCTGTGAATATCTCACAGCTCACTCAGAGTGCAGGAGAGCCTCCAGCTCACCCTTTCCTCCCATTGCCTCGTTGTATGCAGGTCGCTAGATCGCCAGTAGGTGGTACAAATGTACAGGCATTGCTTGCCAGGCTTCCCTTTGCATGCACTGAACAGTATCTATCTCCTATCTTATGGCCCAGACTCCCAGTAAGAAAATAGGGTGTGAAACCTGGTCTCTGTGTGTCTGCTTGTTGTAGTTATGCAGCAGAATATACTGCCCTCCTGTGAGCACAAGGTATTTCAGAATTATAGTTTTTATAGATTTATTGTATGTGTTTATTTTTTATATATCTTTTTATACCTTTATTTTTCAAATAAAGGTGCTTTCAAGATATCTGCAGCTGAATTGTTGTAATGCTAGGGTTTGAAATACACAGCTAACGCTTTGTGAAAATCAGGCTTACTGCAATGTGTTTCTTACTGCATTGCTATGCCACTGAAATCCCTGCAGCATGTACATTCACTTCAATAGAAAGACATAGGATGAGGGGAAATGGCTTTAAGCTAAAAGAGAGTAGATTTATATTATATAGTCAGAGGAAATTCTTTACAGTGAGGGTGCTGAGGCACTGGAACAGGTTGCCCAGGGAGGTTGTGGATGCTCCCTCCCTGGAAGTGTTCAAGGCCAGGTTGAATGAGGCTTTGAGTAGCCCAGTCTGGTGAGAGGTGTCCTTGCCCATGGCAGAGGGGTTGGAACTGCATGATCTTTAAGGTCCCTTCCAAGCCAGACCATTCTCTGATTCTATGACATGACATTAGTGCTGACAGAACTATGGAATCACCTGTGTCTCCTGATTCAGTGCGTGAGGAAGCAGAAGCTGCTTTTTTGCTCAAACCTTTATTGAAGGGTGAGTTGTGAGGGATAATTTGGAGTCCCCAGTTGTATGACCTCCAGAATCACTTCTTGGCTACCTGCACTTTGTATTTATGGTCTGAATGATGCAGAAATCACTTTCAGAATGGTTCCTTCACTACTTCAAAAAACTTTCCTTACTCGTTTAGAAGAGTGGATAGCAGAAGGTGAAGTATTTGAATGGCAGGCAGGAGCTAAATGAGAAACACACAGCATTCCTATGGAAACTAATTTACTTGTGAGAAGGAGAAAATAAATCAAAATGGTAAACAGTAAACACTGACTGTTAAAGAAAAAAAACCCTGTGAATTATTTCTCTGCATTTTAGTGAAAGAAAAAGCTACTGATGAGATTTATCATAAATAACATCTTTCAATGAGTCCTGAGTCACAGCATGAAATGTGGAACAGCTATTATTAGACCATTGATTTATTTTTTCTTCCCATCAGATACATTTTCAAAGTTAAATAAAACATGGCAGTGCAATAGAAAAATAAAATAAAGGCACACCTAGCTTGATTTCTAAACTACCACAAATCATTGGAAAAGAAACTGAGGCTTGGAGGTTTAGGAGCTGGTTTAGGGCTTCACAAGGTCAAGCCCAGGACATTTCAACCCACAGGTGCCTAATTAAAGGAGCAAGAAAAATAAGTATAACCGGGAAATGTCCTGTAAAATTAATCTCTGTGTTATAAATAAAGATGCAGCAGAGGAAATCTGAGAATAGGTCTTAACTTTCTGTCTAATAAGCAATAGATGGGAAGTGTAGAGAGAGAATTTTAGCTTCCCTATTTTGGGTAGCAATAAAGAGGAAAGATGTGGCAGGCTGCTGTTGTTTATGGGGTCAAGCTGACAGTCATCTGCAGCTGTGTTGTCACCTACAGAAGGCAGCATGTTCATTACTCCACTCGTGGAAAACAGTTGTACAGGAATGATCTGCATTACATTAGATTTTCTGCTGTAGAGCAGTGCAAATTCAATATTCACCAGCTACTTGAATTTAATCATCATAATGAACTCATTACGATATGAACCTCTCCCAACACACAGAGTGAGAGCCTTGATGTGCAGAGTCACCAAACCAGAGCGCTCTGATTTAGTGGAAGCGTCTTTCATCTTTCATCAGACACAGTACCCTGCGTATTTCACTTTGACACTTTGATTTTAGCTAGTAGCTGTCACCACAAAGCACTCTCTTTTCTCTACAGCAGAATTCCCTAGGCACGCCAGACACATCAGCTCACACAAAGCTCTTCATGTGAATTTAACTGGATCACTGTGGTACTGACACACAGAATCACAGAATGTCAGGGATTAGAAGGGACCTTGAAATATCATCCAGTCCAATCCCCCTGCCACAGCAGGATCACCTAGATAGAAGTCACACAGGAACATGTCCAGGTGGGTTCTAAACGTCTCCAGAGAAGGAGACTACACAAACTCCCTGGGCATCCCCTTCCAGTGCTCTGTCACCCTCACTGGGAAGAAGATCCTTCTCATATTGATGTGGAACTTCCTCTGTTCCAGCTCACACCCATTGCCCCTTGTCCCATCATTGGATGACAGTGAGCAGAGCCTGGCTCCATCCTCCTGACGCTCACCCTTCACATATTTATCAACATTAATGGAGTCACCCCTCAGTCTCCCTTTTCCCAAGCTCAAGAGACCCAGCTCCCTCAGCCTTTCCTCATCAAGCAGATGCTTCACTCACTTCTTCATCTCTGTGGCTCTGCACTGGACTCTCTCCAGCAGCTCCATGTCCTTCTTGAACTGAGGGGCCCAGAACTGAACACAAAATTCCAGATGTGGTCTCACCAGGGCAGAGTAGAAGGGGAGGACAACTCTCCATCTACTAACCAACCCCCTTCTAATCCCCCAAGATACCATTGGCCTTCTTGGCCACAAAGGCCCATTGCTGGCTCATGGCCATCCTGCTGGCCACCAGAACCCCTAGGTCCCTTTCTCCTACATTACTCTCTAGCAGGTCAGCCCCCAGCCTATCCTGGTACCTGGGGCTGTTCTTGCCCAGATGCCGGACCCTGCACTTTTCACCTCTGTTTTTCCTCTTTTCCTGTGAATAAAGCCTTTTCCCATTGATGGGTATCCTTCCTGCTCCTTATCTATATCCATATTTCAGTGGTTTGATCAGCCCACATCTTTCTCTAGACCAGCACACTAGTGCCATAGCCTTGCACACCTCTTTGTGAGATTTTGACTCTTCAACAACCCAAATAATGCTGCTTTTTTTTCCCCAAAGCTCTTCTGCCTTATCTAGTGCCCAAGGCATCTGCTACCTTTCCTCCCAAAACTGAAGCAAAAGACACCACAAAACACACAGTGGAATATTCATGGAACAACCCAATAGTAGCTGAGAAAACAAAAGAAATTGAAGTCGGTTGTCCTTGTAGCTTAGGCTTCAACTGATGAGGCTGCTTTTACTTAGACCTCCAGCCCAAAATAATTAGTGGGCTGTGTTAATCCAAATGTTATCGTGGGTTGAGCACTGCTTTGTGTAAAATGAATTATTCTTTGTCTTCCTTTCAAATGCTTTCAAGTATCTGTAGTTGTTTTCGCCTTTGTGCTAGAAAATGAGTAATACTTTCTGTTTTGACATCTAAGCCTTTTAAAAATGCTGTATTTCACAGAAAGTCAACATCTTACGTATTTCTAACTACGTATTTTTTTAAATCTTATTTTTCCGAGGAAAATTAGCTTATAGCCCAGTATTTCTGATCAAAAGGATAGGTATTTCTCATTTCCAGGAAGCTGCACTAAGATACTAAGATAAAGCCATGCGTGAGCAGCTTTTTTGCCTACCATAAAGGAATTGTGCCCCCAGAGCAAAGAAGGAGGAGTCCAGAAATTGCCTTCACTAGAGCTAAACACAACATAATGTTACCAGCTTCATATTCACGTTTGAATCGAGCTTCATATTCTATTATGATAGAATATGTGAGATATTACACTGTAGAATCACAGAACAGTTTCGGCTGGAAGAGACATTCAAGATCGTTGAGTCCAACCTTTTCCCAGCCCTATCAGCACCACTAAACCTGTCCCCAATGCAACATCTACCCTTCTCTTAAACACCTCCAGAGATGGGGACTGAACCCCCTCCCTGGGCAGCTGTTCCAGTGCCTCACAACCCATTCAGGAAAGAAATTCCTCCTGGTGTTCCAACCTGAACTTCCCCTGGTGCAGTTTAAGGCCATTTCCCCTCTCCTGTCACTGGCCACTGGGGAGAATAGACCAAACCCCAGCTTTCTACAACCTCCTTTCAAGTAGTTGTAGAAAGCAATAAGGTCTCCCCTCAATCTCCTCCTGGCTAAACAGCTCCAGCTTCCTCAGCCATTTCTCATACAACAGCTGTTCCAAATCCTTTACCATCTTGGTAGCCACCTCTGTCCCCTCTCCAGCCCTTTGGTGTCCCTTTTGTAGTGAGAGGCCCAAAACTGGACACATATGCAGGTTATGTCAGAGTTTAACATTATATGTATAGTGCTTCCAGCACTTTGAACAAAAAGGGTTTGTTTTTACTCTGGATGGTACTTCTGTAACCTGATGGGATCTGGACAGGCTGGGTCGATGGGCTATGGCCAATTAGATGAGGTTCAGTAAGGCCAAGTGCCACATCCTGCACTTGGGGCACAACACCCTGCAAAGCTACAGATTTGGGGAAGAGTGGTTGGGAAACTGCCTGTAGAGATAGGACCTGGGGGGGTGTTGGTTGACAGCCAGCTGAATTATGAGCCAGCAGTGTGCCCTGGTGAATCCTGGCTTGTATTAGAAATAGTGTGGCCAGGAAGAGTGGGGAAGTGATTGTACCCCTGTACTCAACACTGATAAGGTCACAGCTCAATCCAAGAAGGACAGTGAGGTGCTGGAGTGGATCCAGAGAAGGCCAACAAAGCTGGTGAAGGTCTTGTGAGGAACACCTGAGGGAACTGGGATTGTGTAGCCTGGAGTAAAAAGTGTGGAAGGGAGACCTTATAGCTCTTTACAGCTCACTGCTAGGAGGTTGTAGTGATCTGGGGGTCAGTCTCTCCTCTCAAGTAGCAAGTGACAGAACGAGAGGCAGTGGCTGCGAGGTGTGTCCAGGTTGTTTCAGACTGGATATTAGGAAGCATGCCTTTACTAAAAGGGTTATCAAACATTGGAACGAGCTGTGTAGGGTGATAGTGGAGTCACCAACCTTGTAGGTATTTACAAGACATGTAGATGTGGTGCTGAGGGACATGGATGAGTAGTGCATTGGCAGTGCTGGGTCAGTAGTTGGACTTGGTGATCTTAATGGTCTCTCCCACCTGAAACGAATCTGCAATTCCCCGATTCTGCTCAGCTGCTGACTGAACACACTTAGTTTATGTAGTTGTACAGACAAGTCGATGTGTGCCCTATTACCTGATGAGATGCTGCTTTAAGAAGGACACTATTGCTATTTCAAGATGCTTTCTGTCTCTGTAGGGCTTTTTCCTGTACTGCTTGGTATTGATTAACTGCATAAAGAGTTTTCCATGTACATGTTCTTGTATTGCTGTACGGTGCTCAGCAGTCTCTGTGGTCTCTTTATCCCTGCTGGTTTTCCCAAAGGGTTCAGCATAGAAAGAGAACAGAAGTAAACCTGTGCCCTTCATTATGACCCAGAGGCAACAAGACAGACATTTTGCCCTGTCTCACTAAGGGAATATTGTAGAGGAGGTAGAGGAGGTGTTGAAAATGCTTGCAGCAGCTCATACTCGAGATTGCTGTTATTTATGGGTTATTCATTCCTGGTCCTATTGCGCAGTGCACTTCAGAATTATAGAATTATAGAATGACTCAAGTTGGACGAGACCTCAGAGATCATCTAATCTGACCTCCCTGCTGAGCAGGGATGTCCCTTGACTAGACCAGGTGGCTCAAAGCCTCATCCAAACCAGCCTTGAACATCTCCAGGGAAGGGGCAGCCACAACCTCGCTATTTAAAAAGTGACCTGGATGGAGTCTTGTAGCTTTTTACAAGTGCTGGGGCAAATCCTTTGTAGTGACTGAGGATCTAGAGCACATTGTGTGACATCAGCTTTGCAAGTGATCAAAGTCTTCTGTCCTCAGTGAACGGATGTGAAATGCAGTCCTGAAGCATCTCTGAAATTCCTATCCAAGACTAAGCAGGTGAAATAAAGTGAGAGGGGTCTCTCCTTGACAGCGCTGCTTTATTACCTAGGCCTTTGTCAAGGAGATTGGGTTTGCTAGCTTAGGGTGAAGGAATTTGATTTGAATAGACACTGGTAATGGGAAACTGCCATAATGCTTTGCTTTATTGTTTGAGGGGAAAAAGCAGGGAAGCAAATGTGTGCTTGCAGTCATCATATGTGGAGCACTGAATAAATCACACAAACGCTAGAGACTCGTAGATCAGTATGTTCCAATTTCTTTACCGAATCAGAGGGGCACCATCGTTGAACTATTTCTCTGCATCTGCCTCCTGCAGCAGGACCTTTTTGACTTAGCATGCAGCAAGACAGGGCAGAGGAGAGGTGTTTCAGCTCGAAAGAGCTGCTGCTTCTCTCTGAAGCTAGAATTTTTTCAAGTGAAAATTATAAAATAATCATTCACTCTGCTGATTTCAGCAGCTTGCTCTATCTTGATGAATTGCCTGTGTGTGGTTTGAGGTTGGTTTAGTTTAGATATTCCTGAGCTCTCCCAAGATTGTTTTCACAAATAAGATCAAATATCTTTAGGCAAATCAACTTAGCCATTTGGCATGTGAAACTTTGCCCCAGTGCCATTTGGTATTAGGACACAATAAAGGCATGAAGAGGGGGAAAATGTGTTTCCAAGTATAAAACAACACAGTTTGGATTTGGAGTTTTTGACAGAAACAGCAACTTTGAAGCTGATTGCAAAATAACAAGTCCTCCTGCTCTTCACAGAATAACACAACATTAGGGATTGGAAGAGACCTCGAAAGATCATCTGGTCCAATCTCCCTGCCAGAGCAGGATCACCTGGACCAAGTCACACAGTCTTCTCATTCAGCTGTTATTCTGAAAATCATAGAATCATTGTGTCTGGAAAGAACCACCTGCATCAGCAAGTCCAGCCCTCATCCCAACAGCTCCCTAACCCCTAGACCATGGTCTCAAGTGCTCTAGCTACTCAGTTTTTAAACACTTCCAGGGACTGTGACTCCACCACCTCCCTGGGCAGCCTGTTCCAGTGCCAAACCACTCTCTCAGCAAAGAACTTCTTCCTAAGAACCAATCAAACCGCCCCCCACCCCGACGCCGAGGCTGTTTCTTCTCATCCTCTCACTAGTAATTTGTGAGAAGAGACCAGCACTAGCCTTGCTACAAACTCCTTTGAGGTAGCTGTAGAGAGCAAGAAGGTCTCCTCTCAGCCTCTTCTTGTCTAAACTAAATAACCCCAGTTCCCTCAGCCGATCTCCATAGACCTTGTTTTCAAGCCCTCTCCGCAGCCTTGTTGCCTTTCTCTGGACCCACTCCAGCATCTCAATGTCCTCCTTGACCAGCAATGTTTTATCACTCCTATCGCAACTTCCATCTTAAATCATCTGTACGGATGTTACGTAATTAATTCTCATTACAATGAGATAAAATTAGTTTCATCTTCCTTTTTTCACTGAGCAAATGGAGGACCAGGCCAAGCATTCCACACCCTCTCTACACTGTGTTCAGGCTTTTCTGAATTAGCTCAGATTGCTTGCTAAAGTCATCATTCTTTAAAGATCAAGGTGTTGCAAGATCAATACTAGATTATGTTCTTTGCTATTAGCCTGAGCAGCTTTTTCTATTTCCAAGAAGTTACTAAAGTGCTGCTGTATAGAGGTCATCTTTTTGCCGAATTGCTGAATAATCCAGCAGGGTGCAGGGACAAGTTCCTTCTCCACAAGCAGAGAGACAAAAGTAAAAGTCACTGTTAGGATACAGAGGAGATGCCTTTGTTCACTTTTTTCACTGCTGTATATAAATTTAAAAAAATTAGCAAATTTGATATTAAGTAAGGAACAACAATATGGAAGGAAGGGATGAGGAGAGTGGTGTAGGTAGTAAAATTAGTTGTATCATAAACACATTTTGAGGTTTTCTGATTTGAAAAGTCTGATGGAGGCAGGGGGATTGGACTAGATGATCTTTCGAGGTCCCTTCCGATCCCTAATGAGTCTATGATTTTTACAATGCACGCTGCGGTGGCCACCAGGAGAGCTGGAAACAAATTTCTGCAGATGTTGCTCTTTGTTCTTTCGTTTAAACTCACACATAAAATCTAGGTAATAGAATCATAGAATGGCCAGGGTTGGTAGGGACTTTAAAAGATCATCTAGTTCCAACTCCCCTGCACAAGCAAGGACGCTTTCACTAGAGCAGGTTACTCAGGGCCCCAGCCAACCTGCCCTTCAACACTGCCAGGGATGGGGCAGCCACAGCTTCCTTGGGCAACCTGTTCCAGCATCTCGGCACCTTCACAGGAAATAATTTGTTCCTCATGTCCAACCTCAGTCTCCCCTCTTCAAGTCTGGAAACCTTTCCCCTTGTCCTCTCACTACGTATCTGTGTCCAAAGCCCTCCCCCAGCTTTCTTGTAGCCCCCTTCCTTCAGAGACTGGAAAGCTGCTAGAAGGTCCCCTGGAAGCCTTCTCTTCTCCAGGCTGAACAACCCCAACTTGCTCAGCCTGTCCTCGGAGCTCCAGCCCTCTGATCATTTGAGTTGCTCTCCTCTGGACTCCTTCCAGGAGCTCTGCATCCTTCTGATGTTGGGGACTCCAGAACTGGACCCAGGACTCCAGGTGGTGTCTCACAAGTGCAGAGTAGAGAGGGAGAATCACCTCCCTCAACTGACTGTCACTGCTTCTTTTGATGCAGCCCAGGACACGGTTGGCTGTCTGGGCTGCCAGCGCACACTGACAGCTCCCGTCCCCGTTCCCAAGTCCTTCTCTTCAGCACTGTCCTCAATTCTTTCTCCTCCCAATCTGCATTGGTGCATGGGATTGCCTCGACCCAGGTTCTGAACCTTACTCACCAAATGCAGGTCTTACTCACTGACACTACAATAGCTCACAGGTTTTATCACAGAATCATTAGGGACGGGAAGGGACCTCGAAAGATCATCTAGTCCAATCCCCCTGTTATCAGTAGTAGCTGAGCCAAAATCAAGAGGAGACGTGCTGGTGTCACGTTTAAAAGCGGAGCCAAATTCCTTTTTCTGTCTTATATAGAAATAATTATTTATTCTTTAAAAAATCCATGTAAATATGTGTTAAGTCTACCCACACAGCAACCTACAAGTATTTAGAAGGTATGCATAAAGAAGTTACAAGGATTTCTACAAACTGTATGATTTAATTTAAACCCATGCTTGGCAAAACCCACCTTAGGAAAAGACAGAGCAGAACTTCGATGCTGAAACCTACATAGATTGTTTGCATACTTGCCAAGCTTGTGTGAGCAAAAGGACCCAGGGCACTGCCATTGCTTTTGTCCTTGTACTATCATTTTAGGTAGGAAATTGCCAACTAGGACACTTGTGTAGATTATGTAATTTTGTCCCAGTCATAAATAGGACAAACACAGGAGTCCCTTTTAAAACACTCCTCATGATGACTTTTTCCATCTGTGTCTGGGGAGAGACTTGCTTTCATTGTTCACTAGGGGAGGAGGCATCACTTTTTCTCCGTAATTTTAATGTTTCATCTTTCTGCCTCTTAAGGTCCCTTAAATTTACACTGATTTTTGTTTGAATGACATCTAGAGCTCTGAAACAAAGTTGTATTTATTATTATATTCTGTATTATAAGGAGCTTTATTATGAAAAATAGTTTCCTTCCAGGGACCCCCAGTGCCTTCTCCATTGTTGCAGTGGTGGTTTAGCTTTTCTAGCAAGACAGACCTTAATCTATCCAAATCTGTAAGTTTAATTTAACGACATCTGCTATATTGAGAACAGAATCAAACCTACATCAAACGACTAACATCATGTCTCAGCAGGGTTCATCTGACTCCAGCTTCACCTTTACAGAGAGAAAATAGATTTTCATTTTGAAGTGAAACTTCCTAAAGTCTCACAAAGTCCAGCCTGCCTGGCTTCCAGTCACCCCTGTCTGTTTCTCACTGATACCGAGTTATTACTTCGGAGTAGACATCATGTCCCAGTGCAGCCCTTTCTGATTTGGCTTGTTTCTGTCCTTGCAGGGATATGTGGTTGATGAACACGCAGCCATGCAAGCTCGATGGGAAGAGGCATCTAGAGAAACAATCAAGAAGACAACCAAGCCTTGCCCCAGCTGCAATATTCCAGTAGAAAAAAATGGTAAATACATAACCTACTTCGCACTTGTCTTTTAAAATTCATGTTCCAACATAAATCACAGAATTATTGAGGCTGGAAATGACCTCTGAAATCATCAAGCCCAGCCCATGACCTAACATCACCACACTAGCCAAAGCAGGGCAGTAAGGGCCACAGCCAGGCTGTCCTTCAACACCTCCAGGGATGGGGACTCCACCACTGCCCTGAGCACTCCATTCCACAGTCTGATCACGCTTTCCATGAGGAAGGGCTTCCTAACATCCAAGCTAACCCTCCCCTGGTGCAGCTTCAGGCCCTGCCCTCTCATCCTGGTGCTGGTTGCCCCATCTGACTACAACCTCCCCTCAGGAAGTTGGAGAGAGGGAGAAGGTCCCACCCTGGGTCTCCTCTTCTCCAGGCTAAGCACCTCCAGCTCCGTCTGCCTCTCCTCATCAGCCTTTCCCTCCATTCCCTTCCCCTGCCTCATTATTCCCCTGGACTGCTCCAGCCCCTCAATCTCTTTCTTGAAGTGAAGGGCCCAGAACTGCCCCCAGTACTCGAGGTGAGTATGAACGGGCGTATGTAATATGCCCACTATTATTCCAGGAGAGTGAAAGCACTTAGAGCTTGAACCTCCCCTGTATCCCTTCATTTAAATTATCTTAAAATCACTAAATTTAAATCCCTTAGTTCTAAAGCCACTAATGAAGCCTCACAAAATGCCTGCCTATTTTATAGGTGAGGCATGGAGAGGCACTGTATGTAGGGTTCATACGACTGAACATCCAGCTCAGTGTTTATAAATATATGAGGGGTGGGTATCAGGAGGATGGAGCCAGGCTCTTCTCAATGTCATCTAGTAATAGGACAAGGGGCAATGGGTGTGAGCTGGAACAGAGGAGGTTCCACATAAAAATGAGAAGGAACTTCTTCCCAGTGAGGGTGACAGCCCTGGCAAGGGGCTGCCCAGGCAGGTTGTAGAGTCTCCTTCTCTGGAGACGTTTAAAACCCGCCTGGATATGTTCCTGTGTGACTTGATCAAGGTGATCCTGCTGTGGTAGGGAGATTGGACTAGATGATCTTTCGAGGTCCCTTCCAATCCCTGCTGTGGTTCTTTAGATGTTCCACTGTCAACAGAAAAAGTAGACATTTGTAGGGCAAAACTCATCTCACAATGAAACAGAACGTGTGTGTAATGTAGGTCAGAGGCACTGCACTTAAAAGTGGGGTGTGCAGAATTAGTTCTGCTGTAGATGTCTACATAGCTGAATTTAGATGACATTCCTCTCAGCGCGGTGACGTGCCCGCAGTTGAAAAGCAAGTCAGAAGAAGAAATTTGAGTCCTGATAAACTAGTTCCACTAATTACTGCTTACCACTTACCACAAAGGAGGAAAAGTCATCTGCTGGTACTGGAGTGGTTAAAATGAGGGACAGGAACAGTAAATAGCCTAAAGCCTATAGGTTCATGATGTTCCAAGATCTAATTGCATGTTAGTTAAGAAAAATATCGCAAAATTATTGCATAAATATGATATGAGTATGAAGTACAGAGGATGAGTCAAATGGGACATGAAAATGCCACATAAGACACCATACATGGCAAGGAGAGAACGTGGCAAGGAGAGAACGTGTCAAGCAGCAGAGCCACAGAAATATTACTGAGGAAGAAATAGGACAAAAATCTTGAAACCTGGGGTTTGATGAAAGAAAAGGAGGCAGTTGGGCAGATGGAAAGTGGGAGACTTCTTCAAGCACAAGAAGTAGAGAGAAGGAAAGAAGGAATTCAGGAGTGGGAAGGTGAGACAAGATTTGTCAAAGTGTAGAAAGTGAGGTGGGAGAGATAACAGAGGGGTAGGTCAAAACAATTATTTACGGGCTTGTAAATGATTACAGACTTGTAAAATGGGCTACAAACCAGGAGTTTGACCTCCACTAGAAATAATAGCTGTAATTATTCATATTTGACATACTGAATAGTTTGTGCATAGCCACACGAAACCCACAGCTGTGAGTGACTTGAAGCAGTGCTAGGACCTCAGCTTTCCCTTAGCCTCTGCTACAAAACCTTTACTATTAAATTACAGGCAGCTGTCACTTGTCACAAACAGGATATCCCTGTTTGCGCTGATGAGACCACACCTTGAGTACCGGGTCCAGTTTTGGCACCTCAGCCCAAGGGAGACATTGAGGTGCAGAGCAAGTGCAGAGGAGGGCAACAAAACTGGTGGTGGGCCTAGAGAATCAATCTGATGAGGAGAGATTGAGAGAGTTGGGGCTGTTTAGTTTGAGGAAGAGGAGGCTAAGGGGAGACCTCATCGCTCTCTGCAACTACATGAAAGGACACTGTAGAGACGTTGATGCTGGTCTCTTCTCACAGGTAATTAGCGATAGAACCAGAGGGAAGGGCTTCAAGCTTCAACAGGGGAGGGTTAGACTAGACATCAGGAAGAAATTCTTCCCAGAGAGTGTGGTCAGGCACTGGAATGGGCTGCCCAGGTTGGTGGTTGAGTCCCCACCCCTGGATGTGTTTCAAAGTGGCTTAGATGTGGTGTTGGGGGATCTGGTTTAGGGGTGACCTTGTAGAGTAGGGTTGATGATTGGACTTGATGATCCCAAGGGTCTTTTCCAACCTGAATGATTCTATGAACCAATCCGAGCTCAGAAGCGGATCCTCCTGTAGCATTAGTGATCCAGGACATCTGACTTGACGTTTCGTTGGATTATTTTCTCAAGCAGTTCTTGAGAGGATGGAGCTTGGTGTGTTTTTATTGAAGGTAGTAGGTTTTGATGTGCACATAAACATTCTCCAGAGGTCTCGCTCGTGCTGAGGTGATTGCACTGAATGAGGAATAAATATTAAGAGCAGACTCTGAAAGGACTTGCTAAACCTTCACTGATGTCATTGAAACTACTGCAATTTAGGTGATTTAGCGGGAGGGTAACTCTAAAATATAAAATGATGGTATGGAAGCACCCACCAATCGATGAGTAAATATGATTTCAGGGAAGTTCTGTGTTGCTCCCTAACTACAGAGCAGTCAGGTGCCCATGTGTTAAGCCCTGTGAGGTGAAATGCCTATGTGCCTGTTCCTAAGCAAACCCCAAGCGCTGTGTTCAGCTACTTGGGCTCTCTGTGAGCGGATGGGAGGAAAACATGCCTGAGATGGACTGGGGAATCTGGCAAAGCAGAGAGATGCTCTTCAATGGAGCAGCTAGCAGGGAATGGTTATTTCAATTCTTAAGAGGTTTCTGCTAAGTTTATCAGCTAAGCGAGCACTGAGATGCTTTGGACACTTTCCTGTAACCAGATCTGACCCCTAAAATGCTGCAATTCTATTCCTTTTCCTTTCATGGACCATCACTCACAGGAGACCTGTGGTGGCTGGTGATGGTTTTATGGACTCTCCATTGCTGGCTGTAGGGAGTGACTCTCCGTCTATGGTTGTAAAGACTGACTCTCCATCACCAGTAGGGACTGACTCTCCATCTATGGCTGTGAGGACTGACTCTCCATCGCCAGCTGTAGGGACTGACTCTCCATCTATGGCTGTGAGGACTGTATATCACTGGCTCTAGGGGCTGAGTCTCCAACTACGGTTGTAGGGACTGACTCTCCATTGCCAGCTGTGGGGATTGACTCTCCATCACTGGATTGGAACACTGAGCATTCCCACCCCACAAAGCCAGCTTCATCCTGAAGGCAGTTTGATGGGGAACAGCAAATGTCAGGATCCAGCACAGCACAAAGGCTGCATTGATGGTCATTCAGAAAACCATCCAGCAGAGGCTGAGAGCTGTTAGTTTGGGATGCCTGGCTGTACTTGTATGGCCCTGTGAGCACACCAGGGAAACAATTCCCTCAGCACTGGGCTTTCTGCAGCACAGGCTTCCCGTAAGCATTTGGTGAGAGCTTGAGTTTGTTTCCATCTTTTATTTTCCTCCACTCAGAACAAATGCTTATGCTGAGAAAAGAGAGGGGAGCAAGTGGTAGCAAGAGGAGAAATGAGCAGATGGATTTACTTCTGCCACTGTTGCAGAAATGGCCATAGAGCAGAGCAGAGGGTCCATCGGCAATGACAAGGCAGGGCTGAGCTGGAACCACCTCCCACTAAGGCAAGTGCATGAGGAAACGTGGTGGCACAGCCTTGGGAAAGATCCTGTGGTCTTTCTGGGGAGCAGCATGCTGGTGCCTCTCCTAAAAGCCTCCGTACTAACCTACACAGTGTGAGGATCACTCAGGAGGAGCTGGAGGTCTGTGCAGGTGCAGGGCCATCACTGTGCTGGGATCACAGAGATATGGTGGGACAGCAGACATAGCTGGGGTGCCATCATGAGGATCCTTCTCTACTCAGCATTGCAGTGTTGGGTTCAGTGCTGGGCTCCCCGGTACAAGAGACACGGCCATGATGCAGAGAGTCCAGCAAAGTCTAGACAACAGGTCTTGTGAGGAGACACTGAGGGAGTTGGGGCTGTTTAGCCTGAGGAAGAGGAGGCTAAGGGAAGTCTCTTCTCACAGGTCATTAGTGACAGAACAAGATGGATTAGACTCAAGCTGCTCCAGGGCAGGGTTAGGCTGGACAGTAGGAACAATTTTATTACCAAAAGAGAGGTCAGATACTGGAACAAGCTGCTCAGGGAAGAGTTGAGTCTCCATCCCTGGAAGTGTTTAAAGATGGTTTAGATGAGGTGCTGAGACATCTGGTCTGGTGGTGACCTTGTCAGAGTCGGGTTACTGGTTGGACTGGATGATCTCAGGGATCTTTTCCAACCAACTGAAGCATCATCTCATGAGGAAAATAAAACATGGAAGTTGATGTCTATCTTCACTTTCATCACAGTCAGTGAAGCTGCAGCAGTTGGAAAGACAGAAGTTTGCTTATAGCTGTGTTTTATTTGCACAGAGCCAACAGGGCACAATTCCCTCTTCCTAGGAAACCCGGGTAGTTTTCACCATCTGCATCAGAACTCAAAAAACTGCGGCCAGACCTACAAGTACCTCCTTGTGGCAGGAGTGTGCGAGGAGCTGAGAGCAACGAGCAGGTGGTTTCCCTGGCTGTAGGAAATGCTGCTCATCCTCCTCCATCTTAGCTCTCTGCCTCTTGTGACTTTGGCCGCTTCCCATTCTGTCACACGGTGCTCGCAGTGAGTGGGAACTGAGATGGGGAAGCGCTAGGGGACAGCCCTGGCTGTGGTTTTTCCCAGCTGGCTGCAGCAGGAATGTGCTCAGGAGCGATTGGCCTTAAGAAGGGGTTTTTAAATGACTTTTTCAATATTATATGTGGGTCTTCTTGTAGGGTTTGAGGTGCTGCCATTTCCACCTGCCCATGGGCAGTGGGAGTGCTGAGATGGGCAGGCGTGATGTGAGTGGACCCCAGGAGAAGGGTTTTGTCTGGCACAAGGTCTTTACCCCCTGTATAATTTCATGTCTTCCCTTTTCTTGAGCACAATCAGCCTCCCAGAGCCTTTTAACATTACAAATGTTGTTTGCATCCATTTTCCTTGCCCTGTTATCAGTTGTATTTTTCAAGCTTCCTGCTTTGATCCAGTCTTCACTTTCTGCCTAATCATTATTAGGGGATGACAACAGGAATATCTGCTGTTACCACCCTGCTCAGTGTGAGCTCTCCGTGGCTTTGAAGCGTTATATAAAAACCAGGACAAGTTGGTGATTTGGCATCTTTTCTGTATGTGAGGCAGTTTTTTTTCTCCTAACAAGATCTGCTCTGTAGCTGTCAGGTGTTTCTAGAGCTTCTCTAGTTCAATGGTTGATGGTTTCTAACAGAAACGTGAAGATCCTAAACCTTGTTTCTTTCCATGGCCTCACTTCTATGGCCAAGATGAAGGGCAGAAATCCATAACCTTGTCAGTTTTACTACATGTATTAAAACTTGTGAAGCTGAGTCGTGTCAGCATCACCTCGTTGCTTTGGAGCTGTGAATTTACATTAGAACTAGGGCAATGAAGGCTGCTGGGAGTGTCTGTGGTCAGGGTCAGGTGGGATACAGGTGGAATTGACCTAGGAGTGTTGCGATTAACCCTCTGAGATTAGACCTCCTTGTCCTGGGAAAAGATAAGGAATGCTAAGCCTCCTTTGTTCCAAGAGGTTTGCAGCACAGGGGAAAGGATGCCAGAGACAAGAGGCACAAGGGTGAGGGGATTGCCCTAGGTGATCAGAAGGTGGGAAAGAAGAGCCCTGAGCAGAGCTAACTGCGGTGGCCATGGGTGAAGGAGAGGTGAGAGGGAGACATGGTGGGTGGGAGGGCACAGACACAAGGGGCTGGGCTGGGCATTTTCCTCTGCAGGGCCAGGGAAGGTGGCCATGGGGCTGAGACTTCTCCACTTCTTTGAGGCCATGCTGTTTGGTTCTGGGAGAGGCAGCGATGCTCCCGATTCACTCATTTAATAAGAACATAGTGGGCATATTTCTGGAAAGAAAGGGGCCAGACCAGAGCCAGAGGCTGCACTTGACCCCCCTCACCCACTACCTGTCCTAGCGACATCAAGACCACAATATGTGTGTTTAGCTGGGACTGGTAGCTGCCTTCCATGGGGGGATCCATGGGGAAGGCAGCAGGACAGTCAGTGTTTGCCCTCCTCAGGGTGAATCTCTATGGGCTGTGCATTGCACTCACTGGACACCGAGCGCTTCCCCCCAGATGCTATTAGATTGCCTCTAATTGCCTTGGAGATTCTGTGACTCCTCTTGTTACTGCCAGCTCCGGTTTCCATGGGAGACAGTGACTTCTGATCCTGAGAACTTGAGCTGAGCCATGTTAATGGTGTCTTGGTATCACTCTGTTAATGCACACTGGGGCTGAGCAGGTGCTGATGGTGACCAGCCAGGAGGGGACCCATGCCATGCAGGGATGGGGCTGACCAGGACACCAGCAATGGGAAAGGGAATGTTGTACCCAGGGCTAGGGTACAGCATTTTTTTTGGGGAAAAAATCGTGTGTTTGTTTAATTTCCATGACAAAGAAGCAACTGTTGTTTAAGACTATCCCTTTTTAGTAGTTTAAACCCAAACCTTTTCTGCAGTTACATCTGACTAATCTGTTCTCTTGGTGGTAGATCCCAACCACCACAAGGGTTCCTACATCAGGTAGCTGGGTTCCGCTTCCAGCACAGCATTAAGTAGGTGTTTTTCTTCAAAATCAATGCCCCAGCAGTGAGGTCTGCAGCTCCTGGCTCTAATGATGTGATTTGCCGAGCTTTAATGTACTGAAATGCTGGATTACAAAGGACTTGGAGCAGCATTCTGTAAGGGATTTTTTTCCTCCACTGACAATTATTTTAATACATTTTTAGAGGAAATTGGAATTTACCTTTTGGGGTAAACTTCGCTTAAAGGCTTTCAAAACCAAAACAGGTTTTCTAGTTTGAGTTGGCCTTTTTACTGAAGGCACATGAAAGAGCAATGCTTTGAGCTTCCATTATCTGGGAAAGCAAAGCTCCTCAGTGATGATTAACCAGCATCCTCCCTCATAAGGTGCATGAGCACCTGATCTATAATGGTCCTACTCTGAGAGACCAAAATGAAGGAAGAACCCAAATAAATCGCATGAAGTATCATGTGTGTACCACCCCACTGGTACAGAACCTTTCAGTCTCATTGGGACTCTGAGACAGTGGCTCATTCGTAGCTGGGAAGGGATGTTTGGCTTCAGAGAGAGACCAGAGAAAGAGATTTTCTCTTCTGTATTGCAGATGAGGAAAATCAAGTTATCTCACACCCTCCGTTGGGGGCTAAGATGACTGTCTGGGGGTTGTAATAGCAGGCATCACAGTCTTGTTCTGGCTCTGAGGGATTCCAGCATCACCCAGACATGGCGTGTGAGCAGCCACAGGATGATTCAGGATCTCTGTGCTCCCAAATGCTCTCTGGTGCCGTGGACAGTCCCAGACAGTTGTCTTTGGGGATTGCACCCAGGTTTCTGCTGGATTTCCTTCTCAGCAAATGTTCTCAGCTGAGGGCAGCTGAGGGAGTTCCTTGATGCTATATCTCTCTTCCTAGACCCTTTCCTCCCTCTTTTTCTTGCTGCCAGCAAAGGGAAGCTGCAGCCAAGTGACTGCACATGGCCATCACTATTCCACCTCTTTGCTTTGTGTCATCATTTCCAGGTGAAACCGCTCCTACCCTTCTTGGTGCTATTGGGCTTGGGCTGTGAAGTTGTCCTGCCACAGCAATTCAGAAAAGCTCGTGCTTCCCATGGGGAGACATTTGGTTGAGTGTTTGCTCTTAGATACCCACAGCAGGGAGACCCTTTGTCAGCGGATGCTGCTACAAGCCAAGTACAGAAATACCTAATAAAAAAACCCCCAAACATCTCAAAGCGAAGCATGACGCCGAGCTTTGCCATATGGTAGTTTCCTCCTCCAAGTCTAGTATCTGACCCGTGACTGTCAGAGCTCACAGCTTCTTCTGGAGCTGCTGCAGTGCTGGCCCTGCTCTCCTTGTTTTTTAATCTTTATAATGCACCAGCTTCTTTCTGAAAGAACTTCCAGAGCCATTACCAAAACGACGTGAAGAACTATCCAAGGGTCATTTTCTCTTGAATGAGTGGATACTACAGAGTCTAGCTCTGGGCATGGCCATGGTGTCCCATGGGGCTGAAGCCCACAGAAGTGGTTTGCACTGTCAGGAGATGGGCCACCCAAGAGACCAGCCACACCGTTGTCACCTAGCCTGGCATCATGTAGAGCAGTCCCAGTGGTTTCACACTAGTGCAGGGCAGATTGAAATTGGCTATTAGGGAGAAGTTCTTTAGCAGGAGTGGGGTTGACCACTGGAACAAGTTGTCCAGAGATGGAGTTGAGGGCCCATTGCTGGGGATACTCAAGGGGAGGCTGGACAAGGCTCTGAGCAACCTGATCTAGTTGAAGTTGTCCCTGCTCACTGCAGGGGGTTTGGACTGGTTGCCCTTTGGAGAGGTTCCTTCCATCCCAGGCCAGTCTATGATTGCTCATGCTCCCCAAAGGGATAACAGGTTTGGAGGAACCACAATGGTGCGAACATGAGAAAGAAAAAAAGAAAGAAATGGTTTTCTTCCTCTCCTCTTCCATCTCCAAAGATGTATTTTTTGTTTAACTTCCATTCCCAGCTGAACACTTTAGGAAATTTGAAAGTGTTTTCGATCCTGTGTTCCAGTGAGGGCAGTTATCGCCAAATGGCCTGTTCCTTTAGCAGTAATGTCCTTCCTGCGTCAGCACCTGCCTCTCCACCCATGGTAGCAGCTGGCTGAGATGAAAATGGGAATGAAACCTTGATGATTTGGTACCCGGTACCACTGCTCACAGCCACTGCCCTCTGACCTAGCTCTTGAGGCAGCTCTGTGTGCTGGGGAATGTCCCAGAGCTGGCACAGCTCTGTGAGGACTTACATCTGCCTCTGCTCAGAAAGGCAGAGGAGGCTGCTTTGGCTTGGTTTTGTATAAAGAATTCCATGTAAAACTGAAATGCCTGAACCCCAGCAGGCAGTATGACAGAGGGTTTGTTGCCCAGCGGTCAGTCTCGTGTGGGATGCTGGACAGGGCTTTGTTTTCCTTCTCCACATAGGATGAGTTATGTGGGCAAATCCCTTCCTTAGCTGCAGCGCAGTTCAAAGATCACCTGTCCCTGTGCCCAACAAGTTGGGTTGGTGCCATCGAAGCAGTTAGACAAAAACTCCTTCCTGGAAAGGGCCCTCAGCACTTAGCACAGGCTTCCCAGGGAAGGGGTTGAATCGCCATCCCTGGCCATATTTCACAGTCGTGGAGGTCTGGAGCTCAGGGACAGGGTTTCAGGTGGGTTGGGACAGGTCAGTTCCATGTTGGACTGGATGAGCTTGAAGGGCTTTTCCAGCCTGTGATTCCCCCGAAAGGCTTTGCAATTTGCATTCTCTCCTGTTTCAGGTCTTGTCGTGAAAGAACTCTGATAGTCCCGGGTGTGGGCAAAGTGAATTTTCCCTCTCTAGGGTGGAAGCTCATTGCTGTCCTGTAGTTTTTGTGCTGGATGTCACAAGCGCCTTCGAGCTGGTTCAGTTACTGTACTCCTGCTCCGTTAAATAAAGCTGTGGTGCTAGCTAGACGTTATTTTGAAAAATAAGGTGTGAGGAATTGGCTGTGTTTGCGCAGTGCTGAAAAAAACCTCATTTTATTGGAAAAGCAAGCAGTGTGGCTCAAGTCTGCTGCGAGGAACAAGCCAGCCTTATTAAAGCAATCTACAGACGTGAATAAAAAGGGCAAATATTTGTTGAAATGCTGAGAGAGGAGCTAGGCTTACAGTGCCCTTCGCTGGCAAAGAGTAATTTTAAAGCTTAATCTAAATTCTCTTCCTCTCTCAGAAAAGTGTTTAGCATTCATTGGAAGCCCTATTGATCAGGGAACTCTACTTAGAGTTGAAAACTGTCTGAGCTGTTTTTACAGGCGGGTTTTGTAAATGCCGGGTGAAACTGGGATGTTGGCTCCTCCCGGAGCCCTGCTGACATGCAGGAGGATTGTGGAGCAGCTCCCGAGGTGAGTAAGTCCTTGGCCCTCATGGCTGGGCATGTCCAGGCTCATCGCTTGGTACATACCGTGCTGGGAGTGACACTGTCGATGCCATTTATGAACGAGACATCCCGTTCTTCTGGCAATTTGCCTCACTCTGTCAGTATAAAACACAAGTTTTAAAGGCACTGGATTTGCCAAGAGCTAATTATTAAAAATAAAATCTGTCTTTGCGCTGTCGACTAAGCCAGTAATTACTGATTTAGCTGCTGCTGAAACATTGTCCCCCGAATAGATGGTGATTTGAAGTGTGCAATAAATAATTGTCCGCTATGGAAAGGTGTTACTAATCATCCATCACCACTCACATACCACGTCTTGTGGTGAGCTGTTTTTGGTATTAAAGATGCTGTCCTCTTAGCCCAAACCGAAAGCAGGGGTTTCCGTTGTGAGTATCTAGCAAATGCATTTTGTTCTATCACACACCGAAGCCCTAAAGCTCATTGCTGCATATTCTCCACGTGTCCTCCACAAATCCAGGACACGGTGTCTTTTTGGCATTAAGTTGTTAGAAATTTGGGAGAAATAGAGAAGTGGAGACAGAAGATCAGCCCTTGAGAGCATTGTAATTTGGGAGTCTGTGAAAGGGAAAAAAAAGTTTGACAGTGAGGAGTCAAATTTATCAGGGAGATGTTAAATGAAATTAAAACATCCTCTCTGACACAGAAATGTGTCTGAAGTGTGAAGCAGATTATCAGTTGAAGAGCTGAATCTGCCAGGCGTTGGCAGTGGTATTAAGATACCATCCGTCTGAAAGGGAACACAACAGGGTGGCAACCTGCATCGCTACGAGCTTAAATCTCCAGTCCAGACTCGCACTGAATCCTGTTGTACTTAACGTTTAGATTTGTCTTAATGCAGAGTATTTTGCCCTTTTAACCTATAGCTTCTGCTTGTCTACGGAACACAGGCTTACTCTGTTCTTGCTGCACTGCTCATCCTATGCTTGATGAAGTGTACATGGGGAAGGATCCAGCAGTGAGACTGTTAAAACACTGTGCAGTACCAAGGGCAATGGCTCTGTCGCTGCTGCACAGCTTGTAGCTGTTTTAGAGGGGCTGCTGATGTGCTGCGTTCGAGGGTCTGGCCCCATGTAAGTTTGATGTTGGCACTAAGATAATGATAATTAAAATACACTGGTTTATTCTTTCAATATAGAAGCTTAACAGGAGTTCAAAAAGAACAATAATGTTGTTCACAGACCAGAAAATTTCATGCAAAATAACTTTGCGTTTCCATGCTACGTAGTTCAACACCTGAAGATTCCTCAAGAAATCAAATTCTGAATTTGATCTCCTGTCAACATCCTTAGAGATCCCTCCTACACTTCAAATACTGAGTTCAGCGGTGGACTTGGGTCAGTTGGGTTAGTGGTTGGACTCCATGATCTTAAAGGTCTTTTTCAACCTAAAAGGTTCCTTGATTCAGCAGGACGTGGGCTGAATGGAGCCACCTTGTCTCAGATCCAGTTTTTATACCTTGACCATGCTCTGATAAATGTGAATTTAGAATGACTTTAACACTTAGGTTCTTCCCAAAGGTCCATTGAATTCTTTTCTAACAGCAGAAAAAATAATACACTATCCTGAACCAGGACATTGAGGTCTCCCCTCGAGTACTGGGGGCAGTGCTGGGCCACTCACTTAAAGAAAGAGATTGAGGGGCTGGAGCGGGTCCAGAGGAGCAACAAGGCCGGGGAAGGGACTGGAGGGAAAGGCTGATGGGGAGAGGCTGAAGGAGCTGGGGGTGTTTAGCCTGGACAAGAGGAGACTCCGGGGGGACCTTCTCCCTCTCTCCAACTCCCTGAAGGGAAGTTGCAGTCAGCTGGGGATCGGGCTCTTCTCCCAGGCAGCTGAAGCCAGGACAAGAGGGCAGGACCTGAAGCTGCCAGGGCATGGTTGGGTTGGATGTTAGGAAGTCCTTCCTCCCAGAAAGGGGGATCAGAGACTGCCCAGGGCAGTGGTGGAGTCCCCATCCCTGGAGGCATTGAAGGACAGCCTGGTTGTGGCCCTTGGTGCCCTGGTCTGGCATCAATGGTGATGTTAGGTCCTGGGCTGGGCTGGATGAGCTCAGAGGGATTTTCCAGCCTCAATGACCCTGTGATTCTGTGCAGTGATCAATCCATTCACTCAGAGGTGACCTAAACTTTTCCTCAGATAGTTGCAGAAAATTCTGTCCCTGTAATCCAGCTCCCTATCTCTGCGGTTACCTTCAGACGTGGTTAGTGCAAATATTTTCTATTCCAATCACTTAAACCATCTTCGTTAATGGAGAAAGCTCAGCCTGGATTTTTCTTCATTATTCATTCCTTTAAAAAAAAATAATAAATGTCTTTTTCTTCCCAAGTCAAAGAGTGTCAGTTAGCGATTCACAGTGTCTTCCCAGGTTGAAAGGCTCCTTCTTCCTGACAGGCATCAGGTTCACTGGTGATGCAAATTAATATTAAAGGGCAATAAATGAATGCCACAGGAAATCTTTAAAATCTGTTCAGCCTAAGACACTTGGCTGTGGACTCTTAGTGCCTATAAAATACAAATTGCAGCTGGGAAAATTATTGAAGGCTGCAGAGCACTGATATGTGAAGAGAACAAGGGGATCCAGCTGACAGCCTCATAAAAGACAAAGCAAAGCATTTTAGATGCCACCTGGACATATAAATCGCTCCCATCTAGGAGTGGTACTTGGGTGCTTTAGCATCAGGAATAAAACTTGAGCCATTACCTGGTTATTACTTACTGCACTTCACAGCTCAATGACTGCACTGATATCTGCTGCTAGGTGCTGGCTCACTGCCGGCTGGACAGAGCACTGTCCCCAAGGCTAAAGGAAGCCAGTGCAACCCAGAAGGCTGAAAAAAGCCTTTATGGCTCTGCCTTTTGCAGATTTTCATCCTCCATGTGTGGCGAGGAGATGCAAAGGTTAATCCAGGGGGCGCCAGCTGCCCCGGCACAGCTCCCTGCAGTGACATAGAACTCCTTTACACGGTTTTTAACCCCTCCTCTCTCTGCCGAAGAGCAAGGACCTGCCTCTGATTCAGGAGATCCGATGGTCCACCTTCCCCACGTGAATCTAAGGACCAGTGTGTTTGTAATGTCTGCACAGAATCCTCCTTTACACAGAGGTGCATCACTGCTGCTTGATCTAGTGAGGAGGGTAACACGGGGATTTCTGCCCAAGGTGCTCAGAGCAGACTTTTTCAGCTCAGGAGCTGTGAAATGGCAGAGGTGGAAGGAAAGCTCCAGATAAGTATGTCCTCTCCACTCTGACTGTCCCTCAGCATTGGTGCTTTTCTGAGCGATGGGATGCAAGTTGCCTGAATCAGTGCAGAGGGGTCCTGGCTGACTCCTGTGTCCTGGTGTGTAGGTGGTGAGATCTTCTGGAACAGCTTTTGTGGCAGTAGTTTGATCTACAGATTGCTCTGGTGCTGGTAGCACACACCTTGGTGTGCAGTGGTCACAGTGGTCCTCATACCCTCAGATCTCTGTCCCACATAATGCTGTAAGGAAAGAGAGAGGCCACTTTGACGTGAACCCTTTCCACACCCCCTGCAAGGTACCCCCACTCTCCTAGGAGCTGGGGGTGTTTAGCCTGGAGAAGAGGAGACTCAGGGGAGATCTTCTCCCTCCCTCCAACTCCCTGAAGGGAGATTGCAGTCAGATGGAGGTCGGGCTCTTTTCCCAGTGCCAGGACAAGAGAGCAGGGCCTGAAGCTGCCAGGAGAGGGTTAGGTTGGATGTTAGGAAGTCCTTCCTCCCAGAAAGGGTGATCAGAGCCTGGAATGGACCTCCCAGGGCAGTGATGTAGTCACCATCCTGGAGGTGTTGAAGAACAGCCTGGTTGTGGCCCTTAGTGCCCTGGTCTGGTGGCAGTGGTTAGATGTTAGGTCCTGGAGTGGGCTTTTCTAGCCTCAACAAGTCACTGATTCAGTGATTTACACCTCTGTGGGCACAGCTCTTCTCTGATGTTCACAGCTGCGGGTATCTCCCATCGCTTCCCTGCTGGTTACTGCATCCCACCAACAGAGCCACGAGTTACAGCTCTGTGTGCTGAGCAGAGCCTGGAGATGCTGGGGAGCAAAGGCAGGCCTTGAATTCACAGATGTGGTGGTAACACAGTCTTTTCACTGATTCATTTTTTCTCTGTTTCTGAGGCACTTGCTTTTTCATGGCCCCATTCACCATTTCTTTCTGTTCCCCTGTGCATTTTTAATTACTGCCTGGTGTCACAGGAAAAGCTGTAATTGTCTGGCTGTTGGTCGCAGAGATTTATTTCTGCTGGAGTCCTGCAGCACTTCACCTCTGTAAAATGCAGCGGTGTGGAAGAGCGCAGGAAAATTTAGGTTGAGTAATTGTGTGGAATCAATATTTGCACAGGCTGTAGGGACCACTGCCATTTCCATGGCCAGCAACCATCGCTTATACCCAAAACCAGCCTGAGAGAGCGAGCCCTGCTGTCCCAGCTCTTGCTGTGAGGACAGCTCTGCTCTTGCTTACAGAAAATACATTTATGGACATCTTCATCTGCGTAGAGTAAAGCACTGCTCTCCTGCGGAGGCATTGCCCTGTGTTTGAATAGGAAAGCCCCACGGACAGTAACCTAAACCAGAGGAGAGATGTGTGAGCACAGCAGCCCTGGGCTCAAGCAGACTCACAGGCTCCAAGCTCCCCCACTTGCAGGTTTCACTGTGACTACATGGGTCAGACCAATGAATAGTAAATCGTGGGAAGGTCCCTGTCTGCCTGCAGGCTCAGGTCTCCTCCATGTCCTTCATGGCTCTTCCATCCCCTCCCCATACAGCAGCTCCCTGTTGCAGTGGGCACCTTGAAACACAGTATTACCTTGGTGCCCACATTTCTATTTCCCTTCTCCAAAAGTAATTGCTGTTCAAGAAGTCATCTCCGGCACAGTGCTACCTGGGAGCGTTCTGTTCCATTTAATTTCTCCTTACACATTTTTGGTGAAAGAACTCTTGAAGTGCTCCTGGTCAATAATCTCCTTTCATTGTTGGTCGTCTCTGATACCTCATCCGAGGAGCTGATTGTACTGGGAGGAAGAGCTCTTGCAATATCGCTTGTGTGTATTTCTGAAACATCCCTTTCCAGTGAGACAATATAAATTAAAGCTTTTGTTTCCCTGGAAGTTGAACCTAAATGTGTATTCAGCCAAACTCAGAGGTTGAGAAAAACAGTGTAAAACTGTTGATATTCCACATCACCCTCACTGTAGGGTACCAGAATGATGCTGGCTGGGTTGTGTTTAGTGTTGGCAATAGTGATGGTGATGTGAGGGAGGCTGCTGTTGGGATTGCCTTCTCCTTATTCTGCTTGAGTAGGGCTGGGTGAGGTTCTTGTCACTTAGGAAGCATTAATCACTCCCAGTTTAAGAGGTTTGAGGTCTGGATTGTCAGAGGTGAGGTCAGGATGCTTTATAAGCCATGTTTCTTCAGCAGCAAATTGGTACCCCAGCCAGGAGGGTGAACACACCACTGGGTCATTCCTGTGGCTCCTACCTTTTTCCAAATAACCATTTGCCTTCCACAGCTCCCTTTTTGGGCCCTTGTCTGAGCACTGTGTTTGTGTTAGACTTCGGGGAGTGAGAGCCCCACGTTCATTCCCTTCCTGCAGTGGACAGACCCGTCAAAGTGAATGCTTTTCACAAAATACACAGAGGCTATGAATGACTGAGGCTGGAGAAGCCCTCTGAGCTCATCCAGCCCAGCCCAGGACCTAACATCACCACTGCCGCCATACCAGGGCACTAAGGGCCACAGCCAGACTGTCCTTCAGCACCTCCAGGGATGGGGACTCCACCACTGCCCTGGGCAGTCCATTCCAGGCTCTGATCCCCCTTTCTGGGAGGAAGGACTTCCTAACATCCAACCTAACCCTCCCTTGGCAGTTTCAGGCTCTGCCCTCTCGTCCTGGTGCTCATTTACTTAATGGTGTGTTTTTCACACACACACACACACAAACCTACCTGGGACTTGACACAAGCTAAAAATCACATCCCTTGCAAATTCAGTGCTGAGCTGGACTGCTATTTCCCATTGGAGGGAAGAGCAGTTGTTTTTATTTCTGATCCATAGCTTGTCTCACAAGAGGAATAAGCCCTTGGTAGAATATTTGCAATAAGGAGGGGAAGAAAAGGTTTTGAGATTGATGAAATGCCTCAGGTTCCTCTTGGCCATTAACCAACCTTGGCAGCCATTTATTGCTTTGAACAGTGCAAGGCAGGAGAGATAATCCTTTAAATATAATAAGCCCCTTCAATATAATGAAGCATAAATAATAGTGCCGTGATGTTAAAGTTATGTGTTTTAGTAACGGCGTAGTCATGATACAGTGCTGGGAAGTGATGCTCCTCGCTTTTGCATTCCTGACACCCGGGAGCTGTTCACCAGTTATGTGCAAACAAATTGTACTCAAAAACCATCTTCCCTTTTACTCTAGGTAATTAAAAATGAAGGGCTGGATAAAAGGAAAGACGAAAAGATCTAATCTGCTGAGATGTGGCCTCCTCCTCAAGCCCCCTGGGACAACACTTGTGTTCAGATCACAGTTTCCCTCACCAAATTCTGTAACAGCCCTTTACTTTAAACACCACAGAGTCTCTGAGGTTGGCCACAGTTCCCTTTCTGAGTGCGGGACCGCAGCTCAGCAGCTGCCTGGATTCTGGTCCTCTGGGAGTGGCCAAGCTCTGAGGTCCCATGGTCTAAAGGTGCCAAGAAACACCACTGAGTGAGTGTCTGGTAATGAACAGAACCTCTGATTCACAGGGAAGGGGTGATTTTATTGTGTCTTGGCTGCCCAGGGCAGTGGTGAAGTGCCCATCCCTGGAGAGGTTTAAAGGACCTAGTACTGAGAGTCCTGGGTTAGAGGTGACCTGGCAGTGCTGGACCAAAGGCTGGACTTGATGGGTCTTAAAAGCCTCTTCCACCCAAACTGATTCTGAATTGCATTGCATCAAAATGCTACCAAATACTTTTCAAGTACACGTGAGCCTGCATAGCATTCAGACCCATCCCGATGGCAGGGCGCCTTTCTGGGCTCCCCTTTGCTGTTGCAGAGTGCCCCAATGTCCAGTTTGGTTTTCATTACAAGCAAAGCAAAGACTTTTCTGGAACCCACACCACAGTTCCTGTTTCACTGGTGCTTTGCGTGTTTCTAAGCCACTTGCTTACCCTACGTATTTTTCCTTTCTACTCTCTGCCTGTTTGCTTGTAGACCCAGTTAGTCAGATTTCAATCAGTGCTGGGCTCAGATTTAATGGCACCTTTCTTTGAAGCCTCTGCTATATCTGAGGCTCAGGCAGTCTGTCCCTGCTGCTTGCTTGAGAGCTGTACAAATTGCTTCATACCTGTGTTTGGTCTCTCTTGTGCTTCATCTGACATCCAGAGACAACACGTCCTGTCAGAGCAGAGCAGGGCAGGGTAGGGCAGGTGTTGCTGATGAAATTCAAGTGTGAGCAGTAACAATTATGCTGGGAGAAAGTCCCAGCCCTGTGGCATCAATAAAGGTCCTTGCAGAGCTGGATATCCCCGAGTGATACATCATTCTGTTGCTGCTGTGTATTGACAGTAGCTGAAATACTGGATGGAATTGTGCTTGGTGCAGTTTGGTTTCTCTTGAGGCAGCCGGGGTCTCTGACGCTTCTCCTGTAAGGTTTGATTGAAGGCAAACTTCACCTTTGGTGGAAGCAGAATCAAGCTTTCTGTTGTCTGAAGATGATGTGTTCAAGGCACCACCATGAGATCTGGATCAGCAGAGACCTCTTACATGGTTCCACCAGCTTTTGAACCTGGTCCGTATTGCTTCTTCTTCCCCCAAACTGGGGATGAATTCGCTGCACACAGGTCTGCTGTGGTCCAGGGGATGGAGGGGCTCAGCTGCTCTCCCTTTGAAGAGATGCAGGGCACATGGTGTGGATTTGTGGCCGGTTCAGGATGAGGAACAATGGGCGGGATGGTGCAAACTGGGAGGTTTCCAGCAGCAGTATCTTCACAGCAGCTGGTGGTGGACTTGGTGTGGCTGGACAGCCTCCAGCTGGGTGTAGGCGAGCAGTGGCCTCTGCTCTTGGGTTGGCCTTCCCTTGCCCATGGCTTTCTCCTCTAAGGTTCAACATGGGAATAACTTGGTTTTTGGGGATAAAGTTTCATAATTCGAGTTTTACTCAGTCCTTCACTATCAGAGACATCACTCCCTTCAAACGTAGCAGTAGCCACTGAGAGAATCTGGTCAGCCCAAAATAAGCACAACCAGGGCACCACTGACTGGCTCCAGGTCCAGAAGCTACACAGGAAACCTTAGAAAGTTGTTTGTCTGGGAAGTCAAAGCAATCGTCTGTCTGGGACAATATTTACAGTGTCTCTGGTTGTGTTTCACAGCTTCAGTGTAAATCCCTCATCCCACATAAATTTATTGTTTACCTTTGTCTCTGGAGCCCTTGTCTCTCGATATTTATCATATCTGTGCTGTATGATTATATTTCAGCCTCAAATTATTACTGGCAGATAGGACTATTCCTCGGCACCTCTCTTTATTACACTTTGTGCTCAGCAATTCATTTTCCCCCATCAAGTCACTGTGTCAGACGTGAAGGCTTTGTGATTTATTGCTGTGCTCCAATACTTTGGGTCTCGAGTATCCAGCTGTTCTCCAGCTGTTATCTTACCCGTGTGCCTTAGTTTCAGATGGGTTTAACTGCACTGTGAAAGCTCTAATGCAATTCGTCTCGGTAATCCAGCACGGTGATACCATGTAATCGCTGCTGGGGCTATCACTGCTCTTTTTTTATAGACTGGAGTATGTAGGTAACCTACAGCAAGTGACAAACACATCTTGCTCTGCTCAGTGGGAACCTTGAATAAAAGTCTAATTGTAGTTCAGGTAGTTTGGAGGTCAAAACAAACAGTACTTAAGTGTTGTAGTAAACAGTGAGTAATAGCATTATATCTGTCACTGGGGAAATTATATGTTCACACACAGCTCCAGAACCTGCAGAGGTTTAATAGCAGTTGTTGAAAGACAAGTTAATTATTATCAATGTGATCAGGTACAATTGTGTACTGAATGTGGGGTGTCAGTTTAAAGTCTGGCTATACCCTGCTTGTCCTAATTCAACCCAGGGTAGGTTGGACATGAGGAACAAATTCTTTCCTGTGAGGGTGCTGAGATGCTGGAACAGGTTGCCCAGGGCGGTTGTGGCTGCCCCATCCCTGGAAATGTTGAGGGCCAGGTTGGCTGGGGCCCTGAGTAACCTGCTCTAGTGAAGGTGTCCCTACCTGTGCAGGGGGGTTGGAACTGGATGATCTTTAAGATCCTTTCCAACCCTGGCCATTCTATTCTATGAGTGTGTGATTCAAGGGAACTATTCTGGGAGAGTATTTCCCCCTCTCACAGTGTTAAATAATTGTGGTTCCCTTACTCCACATTCAGTCATTGCCACCTCCTTTGCACCTCCAGTGAGAAGGTTGCATCAAGCTAATGGCTGACTTTCCACCCAATAGCTCATTTAGTTCTATCCCAGGGGCTTCCTGCTGGCTCATCCCCATGATACTGCCTGAGGGTGCTGCATGTTTTCAGGGAGGCGGGCTGACTTTATGCAATAAAAGTAAACGACCTGTTCTACAATGAGGAGACTCAGGGAATGAGCATCTGGGGTCATGGTAACTGTTTGATGGGTTAGGGTTTTGGATCAAGTGGCTGAATGGGGAAGTGAAAGGTTTGTGTGATGATATCTCTTAATCTTGGTGGCTTTTCCTGTTAACAACAGGAACACTAATTATTTTTGTTATTTCCTATTTAAAAAGGTATGGAGAGAGTTTTCAGAGGTTTCAGGTCTTGTGAGCCAGTGGGGCTGGTTGGGGCTGGTCTTACTGTAATTTCTCATTTTCTTGTATTCGTTGAGTTGGTGGGGAACGATGTGAGCTGAACCTGAGCTCAGCCCTTCTTGGTGACACCTGTCCTTGGAGCAGGTTTAAAGGCCTCCCTCAGAATCCAGGAAATGGGCTCAAACACAGATCTACTGCCTTTTTCTTTAGGCTTTAGAGGTGATGGTGTCCCTTTGGCCCCTCACGTGGGATCCTTGGTACATTGCCTGCTGACACTGTTGTGTCAACGTCCTGTTGTTCTTGTGAAATGTTTTCTTTACTGTGATTATTACTGAGAGCTTTTGTTTCTATACAAAATAAAGCAACTCCCCTTGTGCCTGATGGTGGAGGCAGAGTGGGGTGAGCAGTGCCTTACGGCTGGGTCATCCCGGCAGAGCCAGGATGGATTTTGGGTTAAAACAGAGATCTGCTTCTGCTGGCAGTGTCCTGAGGAGCTGATACGGGGAGCCTGTTCTCAGAAGAGTCAGAGCTCCCTCTGCTTGCAGGCAATTTGTGTCTTGTGTTAATTACCTTTACACCGGCAGCTCAAGGTGTCCCGAGCGTGGCACAGTTAGTCTGAGGCTCTTGGAGAGGTGGTCACTGGGGATGAGAGTGACAGCACTGAGAAACCAGCACGTGTGATCTTTGGGAACTGGAAGCAGCCTTGGGGCTTTTGAGTATAAATGAAGCTTTAGAGTAAAATGGAAAGAATAGAGAGAGGCCCTTTTTAGTTTGTCTGCCTTGCAAGTTACAGTTCAGTCCCAGTTTGTTAAAAATGCACTGCTTTGATCAACTGCATTTCGTAGGTGGCTGAAATTCTCATTAGTGTTAATTAATGACTTTGGTGATGCAATGCTTGATAGCAGCTCAGGGTATCATCCAAAATATCCTAAGTTTGGAGTTTTTTTCTCATATCAAAGTGTAACAGAGCAGCATTGAGTGGAAACAGCCTTGTCCTACCAGATTGGAACCGACTCATGCATTAAAGTCATAAGAGGAGCCTTTCTTGTGCCTGAATGACAAGAGGGCAGTGTCTGCAGCAGCGCTGTCACATTGTGTTCCATGCAGCCACTCACCTGGATTGCTAGTCCAGCACCTGAGCAGTAAGCGAGCCAGGATTACACTCAGCTGGGGAAGAATAGCCATCCCCTTTGCTAAACCACAGCTCCCGAGACCATTTGTTTTGTGAGCGGGCACAAGATTTACTAAAAGAGCTGTGGCTACCATCTGCAGCGTCGCTGCCAGGCACTCCAAGTGCCTGCAAAGCCCCTTTCCTTGCAAATAGGCTCCTGAGGGATCCTCAGCTGGAGATGAAGGTTTCTGGGGTTGCCCGTTATCGTAAATGAGAATAGCTTGCCGAGAGCTGCGGTTGCTCCTTGCCCTGAAACAGACACAGCCAACCCTTTCTGACAAATTTGCATCAATCCCTGAGAGCAGGTTTATACCCAGCACGACGCAGAGATGGATCCTCCTTTGGTTGTGGCCCCCTTTCCAAAGAGGGAGGGTTGTGTGTGGGCTTTTGTGGGATCCTTTGCACAGCATTCTCGCTGTGTGAATTTTGAAGCTCTTCCCTGGGTGGGGCGAGGGGTGGCAGCTTCAGCTAAAAAGGTTTCAAAATTCATTTAGTCCTAAAAAGTTCATGATAACCTGCCCAGTTCCCTATTTGGAGGAAGACGAAATCAGATCCTTATAACTGATGTTATTCTGTACTTCCCTATGCCAGGACTTTTGGGGGAATCAGCATCTTCAGAGATGCAACACCAGACACTCACTGTTCTGCAAAGTGTTTTAAGCAGGATATGGCACCTCAAGAGTAGGATAGAATATTAGGAGAAATTGGAAGTGGATGTTGGTAAATTGTTGTCTGTGGGGTAAATCTACTGGGCTTGAGTCGGTTTGCCAGGGTGAGGACTTCATGTAAAAGAACCAGCCATAAATGAGTTAGGTTCTGCACACACAGGGAAATTCACAATGAGGTCCTGTTTTTGTAGGAAATGGTGCTGAGTGAAACGTACGAGTTACAGTCAGGCTCTAGAACACTGCTGTGGGGTGATGGGAGAAACTGGTGTGAACTCGATAGGTGTTTTTCTGTGGAAGCTGGCAGTAAGCTGAAGGGAAGGGGCCTTTGAGGCAGAGTTTCCCTTTTCCATCGGAATTCAGGTCAAGACGCTGCAAAATAAAGGGTGTTCAGCGCTGCTGAGCACTGTGGGGTGGGAAAGCAGCTCCCCAGGACAGCAAACGAGGAGCAGGGACTGGACTGTCTGTGACTGTGACCAAAGTGTGCAGTGCCAGTTCATGTTCCTGTTTGTACTGGTTATTCATTGCTCAGTTTATAACCTAATTTATGGAGCTGCAGCAGAGCGGTCAGCTCAGCTCATCAGTTGCAGCTGCTGTGCTCTGAGAAAGAGTTAGATGGGAGAGAGAGGCAGGAGAAGGAACGGGAAGGTGTATTCCTGACTGCCTCCTGGAAGCGTCTGGGTATTCAGGTGAATACAGTGGTGCGAGAGGATGCTCACAGGAATGGTAGCGTCTTCATCCCAGTAAAACACACAAATAACGGGCCAATAAACCCCCAAAAAAGGAGAAGGTTCCCAAATCATGATCCACTCCACTTTGCTGGGTGAAGGGCCTGTTGCTAGGGAATTACTTTGAGGCAGTGAGTGCTGTGTGCTTTAGGACATCCTGCCCTTGGACCTGAGAGCTGGCTTCTCACACCCAGCCTTGGGCTTCTTCAGCTCTCAGCACCTCAGTGTGCTGGTGGGAGCAAGCAGTTGGACTTGTCGCTGGATTTCGGGCTTCATCCCCAAAGTGACGCACACATGTAATGGTAGGAAATGTCTCTCAGAAGTGCTGTTTCATTCCCAGCCACACTGTTGGGACTCTTGCATACAGCACAGATGATTTTCCTTTGCTGGGGAGAATGACAAAGGGCTCACTAAGATTTGCTCACCCAGGGGCAGCCCTTCAGGGCAAAGCACTGCTCCTTGGAGAACTTCGTCGTTTTTAACCACAAAGACCTTACGGAAGAAAACAGTCTCAAAAAAGGCGAGTGCCCGCAGCCCGTCATGTGGATAGAGTGGTTCCTGACCTCGAGCGGCCTCTCTCCTTGTCATCTGAGGTTGTCGTATCGTAAGGAGGGCTCCAAGACTCGCACCTGGCAGGTCTGTGGGGGCACAGTCGGTTGTTACGCCTGGTGCTGCCCTCCCTGTGAGAGACCCCAAGGGCATTGTGCACCATCTGCACTTCCTCGGCACACTAATGGTGATCTGGGCCGTAACCATGAGGAATGTCTGATGGGATCATTCTGCTGCTGTTCTCCTGAGCGTGTGGGCTCCTGCACTCTGGGAGAGCTGGCGCTAGGGATCAGAGCTGGTGCTAGGGCTCAGGGCTGACACTGGGGCTCAGGGCTGACACTGGGGCTCAGGGCTGACACTGGGGTTCAGGATGGTACTGGGCTCAGAGCTGGCTGTGGCTGCTAATGGATCAGGTGTGGGCAGAGTGGATCTTCCAGGCAAATAGACTCTGAGGTTTGGTGAGGAGTAAGGTGTGATATGAGGAGACGAGGAGGCTGAGGGGAGACCTCACTGCTCTCTACAACTACCTGAAGAGAGGTTGGAGTGAGGCAAGGGTTGGCCTCTTCTCCCTAGGGACTGGAGATAAGACCAGAGGAAATGGGGTCAGGTTGTGCCAGGGGAGGGTCGGGTTGGATCAGAATAAAAACTTCCCAGAAAGAGTGGGGAGGCCTTGGAACAAGCTGCCCAGGGAGGGTGTGGAGGCACCATCCCTGGAGGGGTTCAAGAAATGGGCAGCCAGGGTGTTTGAGGAGCTGGGTTAGTGGTTGGGGTTTGTAGTCTGGGTGATTGGATCTGATGATCTTGAAGGTCTTTTCCAACTCTGATGATTCTATGCTTCTGTATCTGTCTAAGTAGCGCTGGTTTTAGGACACAAGGTCAAAATCCCAAGAATGGGAGTGGGAAGAATCACCTCACCTGCACTCTCAGGGTGTTTCTGGCCACTGGCCTCATGCCATACCCTGTTGCCTGTCTTGATTGACCCATCCATAAGGGCACTCCCATCAGTTATAAAGGAAGTGAGATTGAACAACGAAACGCAGCAACAGCAGAGTCAGAAAAGTTCATTACATCTGTCGCTTACACAGAAGTCACAGCTTTCCTGGCACAGGACCAATGTATTCGGGGTATAAATAGTGTGTCCTGACACTGATGTGGTGGCTGCTCAAATACAGATGTTGATTAGGGCACAATTTGTCGTCTGGATCTATAAACAGCCTTTGTGCATGCAGTGGTGATTAGAAGAAGTGTTATATATGTGTTAGATATATTTATATATGTATGGGTTTATACCTACTGGAAGATAAATCTCCTTTAGGAAAGCAGAAGGAAGGCTCTACTCTGTGGCTCTGTGAGCCTCTTGACCATGGTACAATGAACATGTTCCCGTGAGCCTGCTTGTGTCCTGCATCTACATGGAGCTGTGGGCACCCAACAGGTTGCTTCACCTCAGCTGCTCCAAACCACCTGATTTTTTTCATTTGATAATAAAAAATGCAGTCAGGAGTAGCTCCTGTGTTACCTTCTGTGTTAACTGAGTTTGCCCAGAGCTGATTCGAGCCATTTCCTTTTCTTTGCAATAAAGAAGGGAAGTCCTGTGCCTGGGAAAGCTCATTTGTAAACACAGGGCAGTGGTTTGGGGAGGGCAGCACCTTACAGAGCCCACCAGCCCAACCTGCTGCCCCCAGTTCACCCAGCCCTCACTGGATGGGTCACCCCCTTTGTATCAGATGCTGAGTTTTCTTCTGCTCTTGGGTGCAATTTCAGTAAAACACAACTGTGTGGGTCGTGGTGGCCACTAACATTTGCTCCATGAGCCAAGATAGGATTCCTGGGAAAAGCTGAGGAGTATCAGCAATGTAGACTCATAGAATCATCATGGCTGGAAAGGACCTCCAGGATCATCCAGTTCAACCTTCATCCCAACAGCTCCCTAACCCCTAGATTATGGCCTCAAGTTCTCTAGCTACTCAGTTTTTAAACACCTCCAGGGATGGGGACTCCACCACCTCCATCCTGGGCAGCCTATTCCAGTGCTCACTCTCTCAGTAAAGAACTTCTTCCTAAGATCCAATCTAAACCTCACCTGATGCAACTTGAGGCCATTTACCCTCGTTCTATCACTAGGAATTTGGGAGGAGAGACCAGCATCAGCCTCGCTACAACATCCTTTGAGGTAGCTGTAGAGAGCAAGAAGTTCTCTCAGCCTCCTTTTCTCTAGATTAAATAACTCCAGTCCTCTCAGCTGGTCTTCACGGGGCCTGCTCTCCAGCCCTCTCCCCAGCCTCATTGACCTTCGCTGTCCCGGCTCCAGCCCCTCAATGTCTTTCTGATACTTTGGTGCCCAAAACTGGACGCAGTACTCAAGGTGCAGTCTCCTGAGTGCAGAGTACAGGGGCACCATCACCTCTCTAGAGGAGCTTTCTGAGGAGACAAAAAAAGCTCCTCTCCTGTTGTTGTGATAGTTTAATTGTTGGCAGACTGGCTGTTTGTGCAGAGGTAATTCAGCATCAGGAATGACTGATGGGAACGGGCTGTGGTGCGGAGTGCAAAGCAGTTGTTTGCCATGGTTACCCCGTGAGATGCAGAAGGGCACAGTTATTCCGGGAGGTGCTGCAGGTCCTGTTTACTTTGATTTCTTACTGCCGCACAGATGGGCCTGTTCCCTGTTCTCACGCAAACAGGAACCCAACCAAGTGTATTTATCCTGGTTTTGGAGCAGTGTTTGTAATTAAAAAGCCCATTGCTAGAATGAGGTGGAAGGTGTGGTCCATGGTGTGGACAGGAAAGCCACCCTCTCACCAGCTCGAAGGCTCTGTGACGGTGCTGATGTTTGATCCCATGTGCTCTACTGAACAGGAAAGGATGCAGGGTCTGGTCTGGTATCATCAGCTGTGTTCTCTTACCCATTTGCACAGGTTGGTTCTCCCTAAAGTGTGTTTCGGCATTGCAGAAGCCTTTGGGCTCTATTTGGCTCAGAGCAGGCTGTGGAAATAGCTGCTTGGGAGGGAACACTCCTCAATAGGGTAATGAAAAAGAAATAAATAAAGAGATGTGTGGGCTTTGCTTGGTCACTGTCTCAAATCAGTCTGAGGTTGAGAGACCCCAGCACCGGTTCTTAAGTGTTTTCAGGCCCCCTTTCTGTGTCCAGCCCGTCCCCATGGAGGCTTATTGACTTGTGCTGGGAAGAGCAGTGTTCCAGTTCCTCATCCCTTCAGCATGGAACTCACTGTGCTTCTGTCTTTCATCTGCCTCTCTCTCCTCCCTTCAATCTCCTGTGTTATTAAATCTACCCAAAAGCTGCTGGGTGCTCCTGACCAAGAGCAGCCTGTGAGCTCCTGGGTGCTGAGAGAGGCAACAAGGATGCAGTAATCCCATAAAAGCTCTCCTGGGTGCCCTCTGCTCCCCTTGTGTTGAATGCACAGCACACAGCCCTCCTTTTGGGTGAAGGCTTCAGACTTTAACCTCCTTTGTCTTCACCCACATTGGGCGGGCTGGTTTGATTGGTCTCACTCTGCACCAGAAATAAAAGGCAGCTTTTTTACCGGTGTGACAAGGCACCTGTCACAGCAGAGGAGCAGGGGAACGCCAGGATTTCAAAGGAGCTACTCCTCGTGGTGGGCTGCTTGCTGGTCCTGAGCAGGATGTTAGTCAGCAGAACAGGGAAAAGGAATATGAATTTGTCAAGCAAATACAAATTATTGGGTCCTGTCTTCTCTGCAGGAACTTGGTGGTTACCACCACAATTAATGATGGGCATTCTCCTTTGATTCTCTGTAAGTGCCCAGCCCTCTTCTGTTACAGAATAACTTTGGGAAGGAATTAAGTAAAATAATAAAGTGGGTTGTGCCTTTTGCTTTGCTTTTATCTTTCAGAGGTTTTGTTTTAATATTTAACAATATTTTAATATTTAATATAACTGGAGCTTTTATACCAGCTTGTTATTGCAGACCCTCTGGTGTGATGCGAAGGAGCTGCCCAGCTAATGGCATTATTAAAATGCTCGATGTGTTGTGGTTTTACTGGTTAGCTCTGTACCCGTCTGTGAGCAAAGCAAGGGGGACACAGCCAGCTCCTGCTCCCCAAGGCTCCTGTGGCAGCCTCCCTTCACAAGAGCTCCTCCTCTGAGCTCTTGACAAGAGTCACTAGTTACTGGAAATAGAGGTACATAAAGTTCTTTTCTCACTTCTCAAAGGCTGTTGATGAAATCTGCTTCCAGTTGCCCTGTAAATACTTGGTGCGTGTGGCTACTGCCTGCCTGTGAAACGATGAGCACTTGTTCCTACAAATAATTTCCAGGTTGAATCTCTTCTTCTGCAAAACTCAACTTGTACAGGGAGTTCTACCATCTTCTCCTGCTTAGGACAAATGTCCTGCACTGCCCCACACCCAAGTGTCTGAGACAGGAATAACTGAATTGGTAGTAATTCTATAGCTGTGTTAATCTGGGTGTTTATGGGAGTCATAAGACCGTTCTGCGGTTCCAAATTAAGGTCAGCATAGGAGAAGCTCATCTCCAGCCACTGGCTTTTGCTGGTGGTGAATTTATGGATGGAGGGAAACCTGGGTCCAAGAAATGGGTTTTAAAGAGCATCCTCTTGGCTGTGGTGGTGAATGTCTTCTGTTGGGTTGTGTTAGCACTGGAAAGCTGCAGTTGGGTGTTGTGGGTTCTGGGGGAGATTTCACACTCCTACCGACAATTTTTCTTCCTCCTAGTGCCACAGTGGTTTGTAAGTCAGCACAGACACAGTCTTTGTGTTATGAACCCACGCAGTGTTGGTGGAATTCCCCCTGTTTTGTCTGTCTTTGTGGTCTTATTTTTTGTCTGTGAAGATTACAGCTGTTGATGGCTCTCCTATATCCTCTCAGGTTTGGCACCAGACACACTGTGATGGTGGCTCCACCCCATTGTTTCTCATTGCATTGCTCTTTGCCTCCCTTCTCCTGACTATAAAATGGTTTTCCTACTTAACTTGGGAAAACCCACTCTTAAATCTCCCTTCCAGTCAATTAAATTCATTAATTAAAGGAAGATAAAGATCATTGGTAAAGGCTGAGCTAATATATGCTTGGTGCATTGTTGTATCGTGCTTTGTCAAACACACTAGTAATTGCTCTTTTAATTTATTCATTTCATCATTAGTGATTTCTGGAGTCACTTGTCATAGCTGTAGCTTCTGCTGGTTGCACAGCACAATGTCAGCTCTGTGTGCTCAATGCATTATCGGTGACTCTGGCTTCCTTAAAACCTCTAATCGATGTGACACTTCTCACACAAATTTAGTCCCGATCTGAGAATTATTTCGATTTTAATGTGAAAAGGCAGCTCTTTCCACCTTGGCGTTTTGTTTGTACGTCACCTCTGCATAATTGCAATGTCACGGGGACTCTTCCTCTCGCAGCCACTTCACTTCTCAGAGCATTGTTGAAGGCAATCCCGACCTTCATAATATAAGGTCAAGTTGTGAAGCCCTTCACAGAACTTCTCCTGGCATGCTGCATCAAGTGTTTCCCCACTTGTGCTCATTATTTGTGAGCAAAGGAGCCCAAATCACCATGCTGCTAAGTGACCTGGGAGCCTCCATCAAGTCCTGCTTCCCGTTGCTTCCTATTGTATCTCTATATGAGGTGGCAGAGCAAGAGTCTGCTCTGACTGCATCCAAACCAGCTGATACATCACAAGGGCTGCATGCATTTGGCTATGGGAAAGAGAAACGAGAAGTTCCATGAATGACTGGAATTCCCATGAAACCTGAAAGCAAACAGATTTGCCCTGGCAACCGCAGAGCAAGAACAATCTGAAATGCTTTGATTAAATCTATGAACCGGGGAAAGATCTGCTCAGTGCTGGAGGACCAGTGTAGGCTACTGATCAAAGGGTGGGCTTGGATGCCAAACCTCATCCCATCTCCAGCAACCATCTAGCAAGTGCCAGGTCCACAGCAATGATGCTGCGTAAAACCCTAGTTATTTTATGGGAGAAGAAGGAGGTGGATCTGGGGCTCTCAGGGGTCTGCACTCAGAAGGTTTTGCTGTAAAACCTCACTCATTTTCCTGGAAGCCCAGTGATGCTGGAGCAGTGCAGGCATGAGCTGGCTCATGGTCAGCCCGTCGCAGCTGCTGGGGGGCTCCAGCAGCTGCCGAGGAGCTCATCGGCTCAGAGCCTGGGCTGGAGCTGAGGGCTTCATTCCAGAATAAACAAATTATCACAGCATATTGGGCTGTTTATAATGAGGGTTCAGGCTGTCCTAGAATCCTTGACTTCTCCTGCGGTGCGTGCACGTGCTGGAGTGCACGCTGGGCTGGAACTGGACTGGCTTCCCTGTCGTTCACAGCAGAATCGCAGCAGAATTAGACTGGACCTTTGTCGGCAGCAAGACTGACACTCAGACCAAACCAGTCCCTGGTTTACGAGGGAGAGCAGGACTGTCTGCCAAACCCCCGCTGCTTGGTGCTGCCACACTTTTTAATGGGATGTTGGTGTTGTGTGGTACAGCCTGGAGTAGGGAATGGGGTAAGCAGGATGGATGCCCTTGAGAAAGCTGGAGCCAAGGGAAGGATTGTGAATCAGAAGATAGAAAAACTGGAGGAAAAAACATAAAATGAGCTAAATGACAGTGAAAGGGAGGGTACTTGTATCTCACCTTCCTTTCTGTTTTCTTTCTAAGTTAAATACTGTCTCTGTAGCTTTATGTTGTTACTCAGGTGCTGCTTTTAGCTTGTAAACGTAACCAGTTTGACGTTTCTCTATAGATCTGTGAAGTAGGAACCAACCTTCACATCATCCAAGCCTCAGGCACGGCTAAACATTTTAATATTTGCAATCAATTAACCACTGAAGAGGTGAATTTTGTGGCAGTGATTGTGGGTGGTTTATTAATTCTCATGTTTTAAAAGGTTTTTTTTTTCCCTAAAATCCAAACCAGTCTGGATGAAGCAGTTACCAGTAAAGACAGATCCTCGCAACAGATTGGAAGTCGGTCAATTTTGCTAAAATGCCATCTGCCTGGTCAGCTGTTCCTTGTAATCCTCTCTAGCTCTCATCAAACATTATTTGAGCTGAGCTGTCTTGTTGTGGGTGTTTGCTGATAAATGGCCTTGACTTTGTTTATAACTGGCGGTGGTAGCAATCGGGAGAGAACCAATGGCCCCGTGCTGGGGAAGCTTCTCAAGAAGTGTTGTTAGTGGTTTGTGACAGCAACCCAAGAACGTTCAGATTAAATGGAAGCTGTGGAAGGAGAAACACTTGAAATGAGCTGAACCTCAGCTTGCTTTGCTGACGCGTGTCGTGTTTGGTGCTGACTGTCAGAGAACAGTGCCTGCAGGGATGCTGTAAGAGCAGCAACTAACCAGTATCTTGCACTAGTTGTCACCAGTATCTCCTGTTCCATGTGCTGGCTAAAGGAGGGGCAACATGGTTGGGCTCAATGATAACCTAAATGATTCCATGTTGTGATGAAACAGTAGGGTCTTGTAAGACGGTGATATTTATACTCTTAGTCTTTTCCTTTCCTCTTTGTCCCTTCCCAAGCGGAGGAGCATGCTCAGAGGAGGCAGTGATCTGGAGCCAGGGTGGTAAAGCCAGGGCTTCAAACTAGGTCTGAAGGGGGAAGGGGATAAAAATGAACCTGCCAAAGTTGACCAAAAAGGTGGCAGGCCATTACTGGG